>JACMIG010002391.1:0-15472 GCA_014805385.1 Levipalatum texanum | reverse complement strand
GGCATCCCAAGATCGGCGGCGGCATCCCACGCTTTGAACGTCCATATCTCCGGGAAAAAATGATTTCTAAACTTTTTCCTTGTATTTTTAGTGATCACAGGGCTCTCAAGAATATGCCCCTATAGCCAGTTTGGTCACGAAAATGTTCGTGGCAGGGACCCTTTAACAGAGGATAGTGAAAGTCTCGTTTTCAGAAGTGGAGTACTTCATTCCACTTGAGCAGAATGACACGCTGCTCATCGATCCAAACAACACTGGGTTTGTTATCCATAATTATAAGATTCACAAATGCCACTCCCAGACACTACCGAGTCATGTACGACGTTGAATCGCTTCGGACCTTTCGATTTCTTCCGGAAGAAAAGTCTTTGACAGTATTGTAACTTGTAAATTGGGAACTAAATTGAGTTTTCAGAAAGCAGCCGAAGACGCGCTCTACTTGGTACGCTATGGCTATATGAATCTCCAACCGGCAATGTTATACTTCATGTTGTTTAGCAATCGGCCTGATCCAGTGAGCACTTCATATTGTAGTTGTTTCCAGACTGCACCATGTTCAGGAATGGGAGTACTATAACGGGAAAGCGAACTTGAATTTCCTTCTCGGATCGAATGAAATGGAACCAATTAGTTTATCTACTGTCTTTGAAGCATATCACTCGCATTAGTTTGTGGATGTGTGCTTCATAATTTTGCGGATACTTTGAAGCGAACACGGAAGCGACCTGAGCAATTTACTTATGAGGAATCGGCAGAGTGAACAAAAGCGACGGCGACGTGAAATAAGTGGAGGCGAATTGGAGGCGCTTGGCGATCCCTATGACAATGTTCGCTGTAAATTTGAGTGGAACGAGACTCGAAGGTAAGATGTGGAGTTGATGTTATTGGGTGCCAAACAGGTAGTTAAAAGTTCCGGAGATACTGAATGGACTATAAGACAACCACAGGGTCGCAGACAGGGAAATTAGAATTGCTTGGGCGCACGACAATAGTTGACAAAGATTAGTGGATTGAAGTGCCCTGATCGCCACTCTGAGCCCAACGGACTCCAGATGCAGAAATTCGCAAATCGGCAGGTTCATCTCAATGATAACGAATCATCGTAAGTCGATTCCGAATCCACTATTTCTCTTCGTTCAGCAAACTCATCTAGCATCCCGGCAGAGTTCATAACCTACGAGTACTCCAAAATTGTTAATGAGTAAGATCACATTTGTGGTTTAATCAATTAATATTAGCGACGTGCGATTTGCCTACGAGATTAGTGACGTCTTCGAGAAAACGTTCTATCCGGCACGTCGCTCATTGGTATGATCTCCTAATTTGATGCGGGGGAAGAAAGACTTTAGCTCAACGAATTCGTGCGAGAACATCCAGTCGTTGCGCAGAGGCTCTGGTTCCGAATTGCTCGGTTCCCATTCAACGGAGGACAATGAATACCTGATTTCAGGGTCGTTGAGATGTGGAAGTTGGATGACATCGACAGGGAATACAATGCTCCCCGAATCAGAAGAGTATGGAACTCTAAATACTCGAGATCACTTCCATTTCAGGAGTTTGACGATCTCGTCAAGAATATCAAGCAGATCGCAAAACAATTCGATTGATTCCTACATAGCATTATTCTCTTGGTTCATTTCGCTCGAAAGAAATTTGGACTTTGTAAAATACACACATTTTTAAGATAATAAGATGACCTGATTATTCACCAACTGAACCTCTTATCAAAATTTGGTTTTTCAACGATTTCATCTGCCTGCCCCCGTCCATTTATAGATCTACTTCTAATCCTGATCGCCGAGAAATAGAATAGACAAAGATCAAAGTGATCTGTGCACGTTTCGCGCCTAAGTGCGAAATACAATGGAGTTATACTGGCAGGCGCGAATGGCAAGGGACATGCCAGGAAGGCGCGAACTTGCGAACGTTCGCCGCCAGAAAGCGCCAGGGCGCGAGAAAAGACTGTCCCCGCAGGGAGAGGATCGTCCCAGCCCTTGGCTTTGTTTCTCCCCTCTCTGACTCATTGTTCCTTAAAATACTGACAATGGAGGATCTCACGCCGCCTCCAAGTCCTGCTCGCAGCGCCCAAATCTGCATCGAACTCTGCGTCATTGTCAAGGTTCGTTTTCTGCTGGATTACATGAGTTTAATTTTCCGATCGACTCCCACCACTTCGTGGAGTATTCCTCTCGACGGTTGCCTCCCTGGAGGTTATATTTCGATCGCTGA
The DNA here is from genome assembly GCA_014805385.1 of Levipalatum texanum. Taxonomy (NCBI): domain Eukaryota; kingdom Metazoa; phylum Nematoda; class Chromadorea; order Rhabditida; family Diplogasteridae; genus Levipalatum; species Levipalatum texanum. The sequence continues at coordinate 13,243 of JACMIG010002391.1, read as the reverse complement.
TCAGTATGGGATGGTCATCTACAAAGTTCACTACTTTCCGACGCACGGCGAACCATTAGAGTGAGTACTTTTTTTAATAAATAATATACCTGAAAACGAGTAGGATTAATTTCTTGCTTGCAGAGGAGTGCTCCGCTCCCTGACTCCAGACGACCTCGACATGGAATCTGGGGAAGACATCTTCTTCACCTGCGGCCCCGAAATCATCGACATCACGGATTCCGATTAGAACTCGAAGATGTTCACTCCTTTCTTCACCTCCATTTGTTGTATTATCGCAAGATAAACATTGTTTGATTCAACTCGATATTCCAATCTTCTTCTAATACATAATTGGCGTGTATCTCTGTGCGTCCGTCACGAAATGTGCATATTGTCCGGTATTAGAGTGATGCGCAGGCGACGCGCGAACTACCTTCCTGGTAAGCAGCGTAGTGATCTATCTTCTGCCGCAGAGGATAGATCACTACGCTGCTTACCACGAAGGTAGTTCGCGCGTCGCCTCCGCATCACTATTATATCGGACAATAGAAGGGTCTTCAAGGCCTGGCGCCTGGACCGAACGACTTCGGGCCCCGCGGCATATTCTACCGTATCCCGCGACCGGGGAATAGGATACCTATTCGACGGTTGTACATAAAAAGTGTAACTATTCTAATTCACGGAATCGGTCCTCAAGACCTGGACCTTGACCAAACTACTTTGGGTCCCAAGACATTCACTGCCTCTGGATCCAAAAAATCCGCGGCCGGAGAATAGAATAGCTAATCCTCGGCTGTAGATAAAACGTGTATCTACACTAATTTATGGAATCGGTCCTGAAAACCTAAGACGTTGACCGAACGACATTGGACCCCGAAGAACTTTTGCCGTAACTCTCGACCCGAGATTTGAATCCCTAATCCACGGCTGTAGATAAAAGCCGTGGATTAGGTATTCAATCTACACCAATTTACGGAATTGGTGCTCAAGACCTGAGCCCTTGACCAAACGACTTCGGGTCCTGAAGCAACTTCTACCGTAACCCGCGTCCGGGGAATATTGCTAGAAAAAGCTGCGAGCGCAGCGAGCGGCGGATCCTGCTGTCCGGCAGCGCTAGAAAAAGCCGCGAGTGCAGCGAGCGGTGGCTCCTGTTTGCCGCGAGTAATATTGGTTCGTGCCACAGATCTTGTAAATCGTTCCACGCAATTAGATACCCTTTTAGACATGGAGGCGAAGTCCTTCATTAGCGGATGCTCGCGGGCAACCTCTTCCATCTGCAGAGGCAGTAGAATCAGTAGCGAGGGGATCACTAGCCAATGCGCTAGCTAGTTTGGAAGGGATCACTAGCCATAATATTAAAATTGTTCCATGGGGTTTCGGTTACAATAAGGAAACATGAAGTTGAATAGCAGGTGGATTCGGCCCTCCACATACATTCGCAGAGTGTCAAGCTGAATTCGGAACAGACGAAAAGCTCAAGGTTTTCTTTCGGATTATTATGGAACTTGGAACGGATTGTTAGTTTCTGAACTTTGTCTATCCGAGTATTACGTTCAGCGTTGAGGAACTGTACACACTATGAACCAATAGAATCGACATATGAATATTTCAGGCTTTCTGCGATATTCTCTCAATTCCCCTCGGAGGCAACGGATCGGTCCACAGTCATAACAGATAAAGATATTCATGCCATATTGTATCAGCTCACCATAAAATAGCTGACACTAGAATAAGAGAGAAACGAAGAATTGAGGACTTTTCTCCACTGAATTTCCGCTAAACGCACAACAGCTGCTTATGATGCATGATCTGGAGCCTCTTGGCCATCTTCGAGGAGAGGAAGGGAAGATTGTACAACGGACAACGTTCCCAAAGTGCAGTCGGAATTTATTCGTTCCGTTGTCGCGCCATGCCAACGATGTGAAAAGCCTCCGGTTCTTTTGCAAAAATATTCCGATGCCGGGAATCGAACCCGTGCCTTATGGGTGAGAGCCATAAATCCTAACCACTAGACCACTTCGGAAGGTGGAAACTGCTCGCTTGAGTGTAATCCCATTTGAATGATCCGGCGCTCTTTGATTGCCGAGAAAGACAGCTGTCACTCATGCAGCAACTTCTTGAATCGCGCGAATGTCATTAGTCTTGCGAACAAGAGAGTCGTCTTCCGATGTGGTCTAGTGGTTAGGATTTATGGCTCTCACCCATAAGGCCCGGGTTCGATTCCCGGCATCGGAATATTTTTTACTTTTCAGACCCTAACACAAGAGACGCACCCCACTCATACTATGTTTTCACTCGGAGTGGGGAAAGATTCAGAGGGAAATCGAGGAGAGATGAAATATACCCTTACATGTAAAAAAAATACCTATCTGCTTATTGAGCAGAATCCACGTGGTGAGAAAGGACATACTGCATTTAGTGAACCATGACTTTCATTTCAGCGCGACTATACCGTGTCTAAATCCGACTTTTGACACACTAGTTCAGAGTGTTCCGTAGACAAACGCCTGAAAACCGCAGCCTTTAAAAATAGAGATAATCACAACGGAATTTTTCGGCTATATATTGTCGGTGGAATGAATTGTTTGGTTGTCTGGCCGTTAGAGAAACGAGAGAACTGTGGGGAGAGATCGTAGTGAAAAATTGCAATGGGCAAATCGGGATGGTGCGATAGCTCCCTAGAAGGCAGTAACCAGACAACGAGAGAGCTCTATTTTCAATGGAGAGAGAACAGGTCGGACGGAACGCAAATTTAGATGGGATTTGAATTTTCATAATAGGTAGTCTCGAAGGGATCACTAGCCATAATATTAAAATTTGTTCACAGGTGATTCGTGAAAGTTGTATCATAGCAGACGGTTTCAACGGCGCTCCAACGACATTCGCAAAGTGTAAAGCTACATACGGAACTGAAGAAAAGCTCAAGGATTTTCTTTCTCATTATTATGGAACGTGCAATATAGTTTTGATGCACAGCTTTCCTCAAAGTTGTGGTTGGAACTGTGTTCGTCATTTGATTCAGAAAATGAGCGAAAAAATTGGAGCTTCTGATACACACACAGGAAATTTTTTCCGTACCTCCCGTCATGCATGTATGTTCCCATGTAGCTGCTCTATAAGTAGATTTTTTGGTTTTTTAATCTGATTTGTTTCCTGTGTTGGGGTAAAATTAAAATTTCGAGAGAAGTTGCATTTTGATAAATCGATTAGGCGTGGTTCTCAGGCAAATAAATGGATACAACAGCTACGCATAATCTGACAAGTAAATTAAAGTGGAACCAACAGCGAATCAATCGAATAAAACGCCGTGCACTGCGAGAAGGACAATGGCTCATGTGTAATGGAGGAGAATAGGACGCGCCCTGACCAGCCGATCTTATCGCTCGTAGTAAAGAAAGGTCTGAAGGATAAGGGAAGGGGACGATGAACGGATATGTCGAAGAGTCAGACTCCCGTTTAAACAAAGCTCTAATGAATCGGACGATCTGCGTGATGTAGAAAGCGAGAAAATTCAGAATATATTTATCGTTGTAATGTAATTTATCAAATTTCCATTATTAATGGCTATATTACCGTACATTGGGTGCTTGGGCTCCGTGGTCGCAAATGGCTGAAACATTGGAGGAAGTCGTGGAAGGTCGTTACACACCTGCATGCTTGACGAGTCAATATGAATGATCGCAGAGCATCTATCGGATACTGAATGATGTTGCAATTGGATCCAAGAGTGGACTGCGTAGGAGTCCTGAAGCAATTGCATATTCGTTGTATTGAAGATAAGTTAAAGAATTTGAAAATAAAATAAAGAAGAATGGGAGAGTAGTTTTGAAGGGAGCACGACAACATTGCTATGAGAAAAAGGCCGATGGCTATCTATACATTCCCTCTCTTTGGTGCGTGAATCGTTCCTCAAACAGGAATGTAGTCCCCTCGGACACCGGCGCAATCTTTCAATAACATTAATTATGATCTGGTAAACATTTATATGGTCTATCACGAGAAGAAAATTAAAAAACGAAAATTTACTACATGGAGATTTATTGGAAATCGTGAAGCAATGGGCTGGGAAGGTAAAAGCAAAAGAAAAGAAAGCATACGTTGATGCAGTGCGTCTTATGATTCATCAACACCGAGCCCAATGATACCCGGAAATATCGTTTCATCGAAATTAGCCCACATGTTTGCGGTTCTTTGCGTAGAGATGTTTAGGAACACATTAGTGTACATCTGCAGATTACTCAACCCAAAATCACAGTGGAGCAGAAGACATTTCTGATTTCTTTATCGCTGCACAAAATCATTAACAAAAGCAGAGTTGCATCATTTCATTTGACCCATAAAGTTCGGGTACGGAATGCTTGTCTCGATCTCTCTGTTGTGCCTGAAGACGCAACCAGCCCTCTTACATACCTGTGCATCGTAACAAGTTGAAGGGATGTGTATCCCACTTACCAGGCCCTCCGGCCGCCTCAAAGCAGCATATCGTGCGCCGAAGTACATTACCTTGCTAGCAAAACGAATCTCAGCTTGCAGACTTGGCAATGCTTACCGCCGTAAAGCGCAGTTGTCAGTGTGTTCTTGGCGGTGCAGCCACTGGGTATATAAGAATTGGTACATAGTTGCACCATCTAGTCCTGCGTAGTCGATGCCACCGCACTGATTGGGTCAGCATATGGTGCGACGAAGAGCTTTACCCAGCTGGGAATGCGAATCTCATTGAGCTGGGATGATTGTGCATACCGCCTAGAAGCGCAGCCATAGATGTTTTCGGCAAGGAGTAACCAGCAGGAAGACAGGAAATCCCTTGCGTTTTACGTCATCTCGTCAAACTCGGTTTGTGAGGGACTGCGTAGGAGTCCTGAAGCAAAATTTCTCTGAACGATATTAACGAAGGAAATCGTAGAAATCTATAAAGACAATATTTCGAAGTATGCGAGAGAGCCTGCGAAGAGAAGGTTCGGAGGCCGATAAATATCTGCAGGAGTGTCAAATGCGCTCTATTTGCCACTCCCAAGAGATGGAGTGGAAGGAATTCAATTCTCTTGTTTTCGATGCCATATCGAAATTGACCTGGCATCTAAAACAAGAGAAAAGGAGAATACCTGCTCATTGCACCTCTTGGGAGCATTAATCACTTGTCGACATTGAATGTGTAGTCACTTATCATTCGCAATCGGCGCCATCGCCATGAATCGTGAAAGTACAATCTGGTAAACATTTCAAAGTCCACCTCAGCTAACACGTCCGAATTTAATTTTATATGTTCATCATCGAGTTGACATTCAAGCAAGATGTGCATCCTCCGACCTGTCGTGCTCACATCTCTGGTAGTATAGTGGTTAGTATCCGCGTCTGTCACATGCGAGACCCGGGTTCAATTCCCGGCCAGAGAGAATCTTTTGCTCGAGCTTTCGTCCAAAGCATGCAAGCATGCAGCTTCATGCAAATCCATCCAAGGATGGTGACTGGCAATGAGTAGAACAATCAAGCTGTATATTGCATGCGATGATTCTTTGTGTTCTCTTTTCCTATTTATTCCACAGCGGGAAATTGCAAAAGTAACCGAAGAGCTCATAAAGAACTTGTTCCTTGTAAACACACAAAACTATTTACCAAGTACTCCAGGAACACCGAAAAAAAACAAATACATTATGTAATCAATTCAAAGAAATACATTATGCAACCAAAGAAACCTTATAAAGTGATTGTAAAAGAAAGAGAGGTCTTTTCCTAACTAAGTCTTTTCGAATCTTTTCCTTTTCCATTCCGGAAGCTTCCTCCTCTTATTCTTCGCCAATGGAATTGTCTTCTCTTCTTCTTTTTTCCGTTTTCTTACGCAGGGGCGAAGCTGCCTGTAAAGGTAAAGGTTGAGGGTTTTCCCTATTCGGAATGGACTCACTGCTCAGTCGAAGTACTTGGCTCGTCGGAGTCGTACGTTAGATCGATCGCCGTCTGAAATAATGGTACTATAAAAATACATCGATCCTTTAAGACATGCCACTTTCCATTTGAGTTAATATTTTTACATCACACTAAGGTTAAACTAGTGTCATGTGAGACCGTCCGCAAAAGCATCGCCCATATATTGCCCTGGGCGGAATAGCAACACGTTTGTTATCAGGGAGGGCTGATTTTTTGGTCTGCTAATGACCCGAAATGTGTATATGACGATTAACTTGAGATGTTGAATAAATGATAATGTGACTTTTGTCCAGTCCTACAAGTGGTCTCCTTTGCAGCGAGCCCGAAAAGCGGTCAAAAATCACATAAAATGAGAAAAGTTGTCTTCCGGCATCGTTACCTTACCGGCTCTTGGGGTAAGTAAGAACTTTAGGAAGTCTAACGCACAAAAAATATCCAGCTGGGGAGTTGATACCGCCAGAAGTTACAAACATTTGATTAAAATGTTTGGTTTTGTCCTTATTCTCATTGGAATTCTCGCCAAATGGAGAGGGATGGTGTGTATCGAAGAGGGATACTTGGAAAACATAATGACCATACAAATCCCGAAATTGGTATTTAACAAAAAAACCTTACGATATCCGCCATCTCCGTCCTCATTCGTGTGCGTCTCGAGATAAACCTTGACGATTCGTCTTCAAGTTCACTGAAAGGAGGTGGTTTTGGATCGTTACTTAAACGTTGAACGCAAGCATTCAAGCATTATTTGGGCCTAGAAATATAAAAATATGACTCACTTATTAAATTTTCTCAAAGCTCCTCCGTTCTTGAAACTCGTGTGGGCTGTTTAGGGGCCCTGCAATTTGTGATTTTAATGCAGCGCAAGCGATCGATTCGAAAAATGGTCGCGGGGGAAGCTGAGGACAGAAATGAGCTATAATGATGACATTTGTAAAATCAGGAAACGGCAGAGAAATGAAGAAGAAACAATTTGTGCCGTTTTCATTTGAGCAGTGAGCAATACATGACACTTAACACGAAGGGAATTCTGTTCAGGACCAAATGTTAAGAAGAAATAGATAGTATTCCTCTCACGCAGATCAATCGATGACAATTCGTAGCAGAGACAGCGCGGTTAGTGACGGGTAGAAAACGAGGGAAGAATTGGGCCCCCGCGGCTCCTCTGAATCATCCGAGGAGGGAGCAAAGAGGTGCCCTGGGGCAGCTGCACGGAGTAGTGAAATCGTTTACGCGTTCCGACCGGCGTACTACCCTATGGCACTAAGGGCAGACGAAGGAGGGACAGGGCGAGCCATTTCTCCCCCTCTCCTATACATAGAAAGACATCAAGGGGACTACGTTAGCTGAACACGGGAAGAGGAATGAGCTGGTCAGCATGAAAGATCTATTCCGAAGAAGCAAAAGCAGCATGGTGATGTTCCATAGACGGCAAAACGTTGAAAAGGGGAGTTGAGGGTTGGAGTACGCCTGCCCAGCCAAACAGTACGGTGAAATGACTCTATGGCCAAGTTAGAGAAGGGGACATATTCTCGGGAACATAGGGGAGTCCATGGGCGTGCCCCCCTGCAGAGCCCTTGTGGTGGTAGAGGCAGTATCGGGGATCACATCTTCCCCCTCTCTCCTGTCCTCATGCACGCAAACGCATCTGCAAAAGGGCAACATCCAACATAAATCGCCCGCGGGGACATAAACCTCCTCGAGGGGGCCCTCTGTTTATAGGTCATAAACCATCTGCGTACAGCTCGTTCATGTGTGCAGCATTCTGTAGGATTTGCATTCTCTGAACAATTCACACAGCAATCCCGAAATTCGAGGACAATATGCAGCCGAGACAGAGCGGGGAGAGGATGAGGGAGGGATACGAGAAATGTGTCCCTCTCTCATGCGAGGTGGGACTACGGATCCGCGCTGTGTCCACTGGCCGCAGAAATGGATTTGTGCAGGCAAGGATGGAAGGCCTTTTCCCAGTAGCAAAAGTAACAAACAGTTCTGATATTTCTCCACGGATCAATAAAGAAGACTGATAAACTTCGAACTGAAGACTGCTGATCTCAGATGTGAGATACGCGAGGGATAACGGATCCAGACAACTATTTGTTTATTCGGGTAAAAAGGTAATTTTTTAAACAAAAAATTATCACGATCTTCAATCAACATACTGAAGCGATTGAACGTGGCCAATGGGAAGCAGGTGGAAACGGCAACACTGCGGCCGGCAGCATTGTTCCCGGCCCTTGGGCGGCACTGCTTCCTCTCCTGCGAGGGCAGGCTGCTTCTGGCATGTCAACGTCGTCTGCAGGGTCCTTGAGAACGGAGAGGCGGGGACGAAGACCAGCTGAAGAAATGAATCGATAATTATTTGAATTTTGTTTAAAGCGAGGTTTGGAAGCGACCTCGCTTTGTAGCTTTGTAGACGAAATATTCTTTTTTGAGAAAAACACCTCGTACTCAAGAAAGCATTGGTTTAGTTTTGATAAGAGAATATCGCATATATTATCTACGACTGACCCTTTAAGTTTCCTCCGTGTTCGTCGAGTGTTCGAGTTGAACATTTTAGTTAGTTTTCTGAAAGATAATTCATTTGATAAAATCGAAGGATTGAAGTTGAATTCCAAAAAACATTTTTAATAATAAAAATGGGACTCACTGATTTCTCCTCGCCATATTTCTACATTCTTGATCTTCAAGCGGACCATTTAGGGGCCCTGTAAATCCTTATTAAAAACAAGGATATTGTTCGATTCAATATATAATATCATCGCGACCAAAATAAGCGTACCAAAAAGCGAATCACAATAGGCCACTGCTGGAGCTGCGATGGAGGACAACTCATATGTGAATTTTACGATCAGCGCGAAGGCAATTCTCTTCGGGACCAAATGCCGTGCAAACAATTACAGTATTCTGCAGATACGGACATTTCACGCATTTGTAAACTTGATGATAGGCATCCGGAATCCTAAATATTCGTAGATCTAGGTAGAAAAGTAGTAATCGATATAATCTATCGGTAGATGCAATGCTTTCGCCGAAGAATCTTGTGTTCGAAGAGTCGGTGGTTTCTGAACAGTTTTTTGACACGAAATATCGAGGCCGGATCGTAGCCACCACGTGGCTTTGAGAGGAAACTTCATGGGTCGCATCGCCTCTCCTCCCCCGCATAGGAACAACGAGTGAGGGTGCGAAGAGAGTAAATGTTATTCTTATTGCCAGCGCCGCGGAGGGGAGCAATCTGCTGCATTCCTTCAGATATACACATTTTATAGCTCCCCGCGTCGCGTTCGTCATCTCTCCGGTCGGAGCGATGATATCCATCGAAGTGGGGAAGGATCTATAGAGGAAATGGGGATAAGGGGTTCGAGGATGAGTATGCCGAACTGGGATTTGAGCACAGAAATCGAATGAATCGAACTATTATAGATGCACTTCCCCATTCGGAGATTTAAATTTGGTAATGCGTGCAGGAGCAGGAGCACAACCCCTGCTCTTTCCCTGTCTTGTCAACAGTGTCATTGTTCACATGCCTCATGATACACCGTGAATAAGAACATTTTATCGGAACTGTTAATACAAGCGCAATCTGACCACTGAACTGAGTGAATCTTAGAAGATGTCAGTGACAGTGTCCCAGGCTGTCTCCTTGTCCACCTCCTCTTAATAGCGAACGTGAATAATGCCATTGCCAAAAACTCACGTTTGCTTGAATGAAATTTACTTCAGACGTTTCCATTTTGTAACGTTGGTTACAAGTGTGGTACAACATCTGGTCATACTTCGCTAGATGGAAAGAGGCGGAAGAGGCGGAAGAGGAGAATGCCGTCGTGCTCCTTCCTGGAATGCGAAAAGTAGCTCCCGGATCATGGACGAGAAGTCTAGTTCCAAAGAAGCTCCATGAACGGAGGGAGGGGTGCTGACCGAACCTCTTTTCGAACTGTTCACTTGCCCGCCTTGTTCATTGTTGGGACGGGGACTGCGTAGGAGTCCTGAAGCGATCGATGTGTATCATGAAAATATTAGACATAGACAAACTGGAGCGGCGCATGTTGACGTGGCTCTAATTGTAAGGCTAAAAATATCGGTATAAAAGACGGTTTATCAGACAGATGGTATTGTTTCGCACCCAAACAATTCTAATTTCCCGTTCCGCGACACTGCGTTTATCTCCATATTAGCGGCGAACCAAACTTATATAAATTCGCATTCCGCCCAATCTGTTCCCTCTCCATTGTTCTGTCGTCGTCTGGTAGGTTTGAGATAATGGAGAGCCTGAGCGCATCAGGGTGCGAAAATAATACAGGGTTGGTGCGCCAATAATAGTCCCTTCTGTATCTACGGAACCAAAAGTGCTACGAAGCTGAAATTTTGCATGATAGTTGGACCCCCCTATAAAAATTGAGCATCAGACTCCTTGAGGAAACAGAGATGTAGGAAGCTGACATTTTGCCTCCCGATGGACAAGTTAGAATTGCTTGGGCGCTTGACAATAACCAAGGCTACGCACAAACTGCAAATTAATTTGACTGGATTAAAAGGTAGTCAAAACAACAATGATTTTACGCCATGCGCAAATAGAAAGATGCATGTTTCTCGTGAGTGAGGGGCGAATAAAATATCGGTGCAAGATCGACGATCTTATCGCACGCAGTGGAAAATATCACGAGGAGTGGGGAAGGGGGGCGAGTAGCAACAAGATCGAAGGGACGGATTGCTCGCTGAACAACGCTCAGATGCAAAGGAGTAAGCGTGAAAAAGAAAGCGAGAAGTGTTTTATTTCTTTATAACCTACAAACGATTTCGAATTAGCAGCTTCTTCAGTGATCAACACAAGGGATCTGAAGAACCAAAAGATTTATGTGTTATGCCTATACAAGGGCCACAAAGAGCGCGACAAAAATCTGGGAACACAAAAAAACTGGGAACAGATATTGTAGAGAACCCGAAGCGTTCTAATTCCCACGCCCGGAAAACCCCAATGACGGACTGCGCGCGCGCTTTTGATCCTCGCCGTTTTACTAGTTCCAAGGACGACGTTTTCGGCACTCCTTATCAGATGAACAGACACGGAAAGCGGTTCTGAAAAATGCAAAACATTATTCCGATGCCGGGAATCGAACCCGGGCCTTATGGGTGAGAGCCATAAATCCAACCACTAGACCACATCGGAAGATGTTTAACCTTCTCGCAACGCCAATGGCATTCGCGCGATATCCGAAAGCTTCGTCAAGGGGAAGGATGAATGACAGCTGCCCTTCTCGGCGCCTCAAACAACGATAAAACGAGCATCCAACTATGATAGAACTGATGCTGATAATGACCAGCCTTCTTAAACAACAAGATACACTTACATCACAGAAATATAAACTTTATTGGCATGGGCAAAGACATGGGCTCTCTGATCATGATGGCAAATGTAATACAAACAGAGGAATTACTAGTGGGAGAAGTGGGGATCGTCACGGGACGCATAATTCAAGCAGAATAACGAGAAAAGCGAAGAATCACAGACCTACGGAGTGGTAGCGTGAAAGAAGATTCATATGTTGTTGACTGTGAAGTAGCGCTTGATGACTTCCTCGTACTTGGTCTTGTTATAGGCGACCTGAAAAAGGATCTGTTTTCGTGGTATCTATTAAGCACTGAATTCGTTTTACCTCTTTCTCATGATCGGAAATGCCCTCATGCGAAATATTTAAGATTGATCTGAGACATTTGGTGTGGAAGTTTTGCGTTAGGACTTCGAACTCAGAAGTGCTTGGATTGGTGGAGGAACTCACAGCGCGGTTGCTGTTGCGTAGGCGCTTCATGAAGATGTTGGCCTGGAGAGAGCGTACGGTCAGAAAAAGGCTAATAAATCCAAGGTATATCATCAAAGGCTTACAGAAAGTCCATTGCACCGAGGTACTGCTCGATTAAGATCTGTTCACTCCAGCGAAGCGTTAGAATCCCTCGCTTGACTGAAAACTGCCTCGTGCAACAATTACATATAATAAGTGTGTCGGAAATATTCACCCGCCTCCCTTTTCCTCCTTCTCCCCTTCTCGCAGTCCACTACTTCCCTCCCACCTCCCACTCACCTTTACACTTCCCATCCGTGCAGTCGGTTGCGTGGTCGATGAGGATTCGCTTCCTTGTGCAGTCGCACGCGCGGCGACCGATCTGCAAGAGTGCATAGTCATTAGCCGACGTATACAAAAATGCTTCGAAATGTCGCCCTCAATTATCAAAACCACTCACCATCTGGCGGTGCCGGCACTTGATGGCATGCGCGATGTCCGTGAAAAGAACATCGCGACATTGACGTCATCAATCGAATCTGACATGCGGCGGTCTTGGTTCATTCTGAAATTTGGATCATGCTAGGAATTAGCCCACCGCCCCCGAAACCCCATACAATTCGAATACTTCATTAGTTGAGCATGATCCATATCTTGCGGAAATAGCCCACCTCTTATATAAAACGGATTCTCGGTGAAATTTTAACAGTTGAAAAATGACTCACATGATTACATATTATTTCTTGGGCAGTCGCTTATAAGAATTCTTGATTCCTCATTCCGAATGCCTCGTTTAGGGAGGCTCTCTGAAACGGAAATAATTCTCGAGGTGCACAAGCGGAGGTTGCGGCCAAAACTACGAAAAGCTTAAGAATGGTGTAGCCATCTCGAAGGAGGAGCGATCGCGTTGCGGTTGCGTCGCGCGCTCTCGAATGCCAATTACTGTACCAAGTGCAGCGGTTCAGAATCGTGACTGAATTGACAAACAAACGGTACGAAAAATATAGGCGATAACGTAATCATGTTTGTATTTATGACAATAAAAACTCAATGAAAGCCATCGATTTCGTTTCCGTCGCTTTGCGTGAATAGGTCTACCGGCCTGTGTGCCATGTGGTTCCGACGGATGGTTTTGTTCTTCTCGACCGAGTAAACTTCCTCTGACGATTCGAAATCTTACAAGGGAATCAGAAGACCAGGCCCAAATAGATCAGGGCAGGTGAAACACCGTTAGAATGAGGAAGTTGAGTAGATCACCGAATGATATGTTTTTGGTGCGCGACTACTGTTCCCCATGAGATATAAGAGGTTATCATAAATCGTGTGGCCAAGTGGCCTATGGCGCGTGGTATCATCTGCATGTCGCGGGTTCGATCCCCACCGCGGACGAACTTTTTGCATTTCACTTTGAGTGTTGGGGGCAATACGAGAAGCACTTGCCAAGATGTGTGGAGCCTTCAAGATTAAAAAATGTGTAAATATTTCGCAGCTTGGATCGTTTCTGAATTTTGACCCGATCCCTTCTCTTCTGTCAATTTGTTCGGCCCCAACGTTTCATTTCGTCC
>JACMIG010002390.1:0-14506 GCA_014805385.1 Levipalatum texanum | reverse complement strand
CGTTGCGATTGGAGTGGTTTCCTCTTTTCTGGTACGTCACTTTAACCTATTGTTGTAGAATGAGTTGGTGGAATAATTACAACAACGCAGCTCCCGCAAATAATTTCTCCTAGCTCTGCATCAACGTTCTCTGCTTGTGGTGCATCTTCTACGGCCGCCTCCTCTCCCCGAAGGCTCCCTCCATCTTCATCATCTCGGTTCAGAATATTTGTATGGAATCGGCGCAGCTTCTCCTTCACATCTGCTACCTTGCTCCCTCCGTGTACTACCAGGTTTGTCCCCGCCCTTCGAACCTCGGAAGGCTCCACTCAGAGTTGGCTCTTCTCCGGAGGTATCGAAGACTGGCGAACAGTGACCATTTCGTTCCTCTTTGTTGTCTTCTGGTATCACTTGTCGTTCACGCAGATCTTCGTAGCGATCAACAGGTACCGGTTATGCCGTAATTTTTCCAAAGGAATGAGAGGCTACAAATAAAGGAGGATTAGGAGCAACATTCCGTTCCTATTTGGGGTCAAAAACTATCGTGGTCCAATAATAATACGATTTGTGGTGTGGTGACCACCGTTGATTGTGGTGTATCTCGGTTACGGTTTATGCTGTTTTTGGCCCAAAGTTCCTAGCTCGTTCACGCACCGAAATGTTGGTCCTACTCCTTCTTCAAAGCAAAATTTGTGAAAGGCAGGTATTCCTAAAAAGTTTCTCTTGTTCAGATTGGCGGTGGTTGTCTTCTACACTCATACGATCTTCACACGGACCCGAGTCTTCTGGTGCACCATCGCCATCTACTTCATCGCCATTCCTGCCGTCGTTTTCTCGCAGATGTTCAGTCCTTGCTGCGCGTTGGTTTTTTTCCCTGAATAACGAAAACAGTGCTTGCAACCTCACCAATCCGTTCAGTTTTTCGTTCGACTACCACGTCTACTCGTACACGTATCGGATGAATCAGACCACTGACTACAACCTCTCCAATATGGTCGTGGACACTCCGCTCAATTCCGCTGCGACTCTAACCCCGCTAATCTGCTATTCGATCGTAAGTTGGAGGACAACTCCAATAAGATCTCAACAACCAGATCATCTGGCGCGTCTGGTACATCAAGCGCAGCCTGGGCAGAGCGACGGCCACTGCTACTGCTTCCTCAACCAAGCAACACAGTGAATATCTGTGAGTAAAACGATAGATTACGGAAATTGGAAAAGATAGAGCGAAAGTGCACGAATACCGCCAGACAACCCAGGCGAACTCATTGATTAGTCCAGTCTGGAACATGAAAGCGACGTTCCGAGGCCAATCTGGAACAACAATTTGCTCAAACAACCGAATTCATAGGCCATCTATTTTCATGAGCTGTAAATTACCGCCTGTAATTAAATAATGTGGCAATGGTGAAACATGTGTAGGATATAGTTTGTTCTTATTTTTGAGCCATATTAACCCAAGTCCAACTATCAGCTCCTGCCAGCTCTCCATTAAATCAAAATTGTAGACATTCCCTTCAATTCTGCGCCTTGGCCATAATCTACAGTAGCCTATGGCTGATACTTCGCGTTATTCCGATGGTTTTTGGTGAGTGCTCTGGGTGTACGAAGTCATGAGTGTCTCCAGGTGCAAATGTACCCTTGCGCGTCTACTGCATCGTCACTTTTCTGCTCGTCTTCCACTGCTCTGCAAATTCCATTATCTTCCTTGCTTACAACACAGAAGTGGAAAGTCCTCGCTATTACATTCCGGTTATTATTGTAGATCCGGGGTGCCCTTCGGCGGACTTCGGACAAAATCGTCCCTTCGTCGCGAGTACTTCGAATTTCGGGCAACAGTAATTCCGCCACTCTCACGTCATAATCCACAACAGGCCAAGCAAATGACTCAATTATTCCCGTCGAAGTTATACCGCAAGCGGCCTCCAGTGCAATAACATCGATAAAATAGTTGATTACATGTACTACATACAACAGCTGTCAAATGCTTGTTCATTGCCAAGAGCCAGATCGGTGTTTAAATACTTGCTGCGGTTAGCGAATGGTGATTACTATATCTAAGCGACTGAACGGATTCAAGAGCTGTCCTTTGGCAATTCCATTCAATGGTCCTAAGACAAATCCGAGAAAACGACAACTTTAAGAGCTTTTGGTTCTGGAGATAATTGAAGCGGAATTTGTTGCGAGCGGTCTCTTGGGTTTGAAGATCGGGTGTTGTCCCTTCATCTGACCGAAAAATTGTTATGTCAAGTGCGCGCGTTGTCCGTCTTCTGTATTCTTCGAGTATGGTAATTGCACTATTTGGCATTCTACAGTATTCCCTACTTGAAGCTCTCGCTGGCGGCCTTTCGCTACAACAAGCGGCGATATGACCCTTCGGGCAGACGACACTTAGCGAGCGATACCAGATAAGAGGAATGGCAACGGGAGAAATATCAGACAGTGCTTTGCAGATGTCGGAAGCGCTCGAACCCTCAAAGGTGAGTGGGAGTTACATGTCTGCTTTAGCAGAAGAGAAAGTTTGCACTAGATAAGCTCTACTTGCGGAGTATCCGTGTATTTGGCAAAGTACGACAGAACTATGCTGCATTCGAAACTGTTATGTTTTTAACCACCTCTTGGGTTCTTGGCAATACAGCCTGTTGGTTTTTGTACATAATTAGGACTGAATAAAGTAATGTAAATAGTTGTTATTGAATCTGCTGCCATAGCTGTCTTCAATGATAAACAGCTTCGTGACTGAAAATATCTATCTGAATAGGGAAGTCACATAAAGGACTCGTGAGAAATTGGGAATAGCTGTGGGTGAAGCTTCCAGACTTTGGTGTCTCTCGATTTTTGAGACTGTTTTTCGTGTACTTTTTGTGTTTGCCATGCGACCATTCAAGCATGAAATCAATAATATCATAGCAACTCGAACTGTATTATCACGGACTCCTGCCGCGAACTGACTTTGTCAACCACCTCCTTGCCGTCGTTGCGATTGGAGTGGTTTCCTCTTTTCTGGTACGTCACTTTAACCTATTGTTGTAGAATGAGTTGGTGGAATAATTACAACAACGCAGCTCCCGCAAATAATTTCTCCTAGCTCTGCATCAACGTTCTCTGCTTGTGGTGCATCTTCTACGGCCGCCTCCTCTCCCCGAAGGCTCCCTCCATCTTCATCATCTCGGTTCAGAATATTTGTATGGAATCGGCGCAGCTTCTCCTTCACATCTGCTACCTTGCTCCCTCCGTGTACTACCAGGTTTGTCCCCGCCCTTCGAACCTCGGAAGGCTGCACTCAGAGTTGGCTCTTCTCCGGAGGAATCGAAGACTGGCGAACAGAGACCATTTCGTTCCTCTTTGTTGTCTTCTGGTACCACTTGTCGTTGACGCAGATCTTCGTCGCCATTAACAGGTATGGCGTAGTGGCGTAGAACTAATGCAAATTTTTAAAAGAATACGTCTTAGAATATTTTGCAAACGGGAAATGTATACTGCTCGAAGTTTGTGTTATTTAGACTGGCTGTGATAGTGTTCTTCACCCACAAGATCTTCACTCGAGCTCGTGTCTTCTGGTGCACTATCGCCATTTACTTCATCGCCATTCCCGCCGTCGTCTTCTCCCAGATGATCAGTCCTTGCTGCGCGTATGTTATCTCTCATCTTGTTTTCGAAGAGCAGTAAAGACCAAAACGACTGTATCAGGAATATTGCAATGAATGCATCCAAACACTCTAATTCTCTTAGTTTCTCGTTCGACTACCACGTCTACTCGTACACGTATCGGATGAATCAGACCACTGACTACAACCTCTCCAACATGGTCGTGGACACTCCGCTCAACTCCACTGCCACTCTCACTCCACTCATCTGCTATTCGATCGTATGGAGGAGAACAAGCTCAAGAACATCTCACCTTATTATCAGATTATCGGGCGTATCTGGTATATCAAACGAATCCTCGGGAGATCGACGGCAACTTCGACTGCTTCATCGAAAAAGCAGCACAACGAATATCTGTGAGTCAAAAATGACATCAAGGTAAATCGAATGTTTAGGCATTCCCTTCAATTTTGCGCCTTGGCCATAATCTACAGTAGTCTGTGGCTGATTCTTCGCGTTTTTCCAGTGGTTTTTGGTGAGGGTAAACAGAGATGTATAAGAAGTCGAATGTTTCTGCAGGTGCAAATGTTCCACTTCACATATACTCTATCATGACCTTTTTGCTCGTCTTCCACTGTTCTTCGAATTCCATCATCTTTCTTGCCTACAACTCAGAAGTAGGGATTGGTTATTTCGTCCTCCTTCATGGGAATTCATTAATTCGTCCTCCTTCAGATCCGAATTGCGCTTCGGCAGACGTTCCCTTCATCGAGAGTGCTGGGCATTTCCGGCGGCAGTATCTCCACCTCTCACATTTCATAATCGACCTCCTTCCATCAACAACACTCCGAAGCAATTGACCACACCGTTACAGTAGAAATTCGACACTGGCATCCAGTACGAGTAAACCGATAAAATAGTTGATTGCATGCACCACAACAGCTGTCCAACAGACTATTGGTCCATGCCCACGATTAGAACTGAATGAGGTATCGAAAATAGATGTTATTGAATATACGGGTATAGCTTCCTCCTACGATGAACGACTTCAAAAACATCTGTCTTAATTGGGAATTCACTATATGGACTGGGGCGAAGAGAAATTTGGAATATATGCAGCTGCTAGACTATGGTGCCTCTAGAGTTTGGAGACCGTTTATTGTGCACTTTTGTATTTATGCCACGACCATGTAATTTCATATTTCGTCGTACGGACTGCGCACGTCAACGTCGTTAATAACACCTTACCAATCTTTGGGGCGCAGCAACACACAAACCTTCTTCGCTGCGTGATGAACGACTCGTCATGGGACCAGTTCATCGGCGGAATGGTCGCCATCGTTGGATCCATTTTGGTATGAGACATTTTTCGCAATTATTTTTGTCATTCTACCTTAATTCACTCAGATTAAAGAGACTTAAATTTTTTTATTTGTCTCTCAATTTTCAGTTCCTGATCAACTGCGTATGCCTGTGGTGCATCTTCCACGGCGGTCTTCTCTCTCCCAAGTCTCCGTCCATCTTCATCATCGCCGTCCAGAACATCGCTATGGAATCATTGCAGTTGCTTCTCCACATTGGCTACCTCGCACCGTCGATCATAAGTCAAGTTCAGGGAATGTGTACGGGCCACATGATCGCAAGCATTCCAGAGCTGGCTCTTCCCAGGTGGAATCGAAGACTGGCGAACGGTTACCATCTCCCTTTTCTTTGTCGTCTTCTGGACGCACCTTTCGCTGACCCAAATCCTCATCGCCATCAACAGGTATCATTGTCAATAGCATGCACTTTTTTAGTTTTAGGCTCGCCGTTATCGTTTTTGTCACGCGTAAAATCTTCACACGAACGCGCGTGATCGTCTTTTCGATCTGCATCTACTTCATCACTTTTCCCCTCGTGTACTTTTCACAGGTTGTAACACCGTGCTGTCAGTGAGTTAATTTCTTGATTAGTCCTAAGAGGAGGTGGCCCCAGTTTTTCATTCGACTACTCGGTATACTCGTATACCTACCGTGGGACGACGTACAACTGGACCAACGTCCTCGTCGATACTCCCCTCAACTCTGCCGCCACCGTCGCTCCACTCATCTGCTATCCAACTGCGAGTGATCTCTTGCTCTCCCGCTAAACAGCCGCTTTCAGATAATCTGGCGTGTGTGGTACTTCAAGCGGCGATTGGCCACAAATGGAAAAACTATCACAGTTTCCAGTGTGAAACAACACAAGGAATACCTGTACATTTCCCTTGCTCCCATTACTCATGCAATTGTCATTTCCAGACACTCGCTTCAATTCTGCGCACTTGCCGTAATCTACAGCAGTCTATGGTTGATTCTCCGACTGATTCCGATGGCATTCGGTAGGAGGCCGTGGAGGAAAGATCTGTATTGCTTCAAGGCGACCGCGTCCCCACACGCTTCTACTGCACCGTTACCTTTCTGCTCATATTCAACTGCTCTGCAAATTCGATCACCTTCTTGCTGTACAATACAGAGGTATACCTATTTGAGCTGAACCAACCCCAAACACCTCTTGTTAGGTACAGGAGGCACTCCGACTGACGCTGCGGAAAGTGTTCATCTCCAGACAGATTATTCCTGTTCAGAGCGCGACGATCATGATTTCCACTCCAGCTGTCACGTAGGATTCTGGCAGACATGGTCCCTTTGAGCCTCACAAGGAACTTCATCCGCGATAACGCAGACATCAACTTTTCTTTTGTCAGCTTCAACCATGCACCCTGAAAGCATTCTAGTCGAGGCTGTGTGAAAATGTGTGAAAATTCTTTAAACATTCTATTTTTCGAATTTCATAGTAAAGAGATCGAGAACATTAGCTCCCATGAAACTGTATGGATGACGTGTTCAGCAAATTCTGCGTGTTCTGCTCGACAGCAAGCGAATTTAACTTGAGAATAATTTTTCTTTTGACCACAAATATCCATACAAAGAAAATGGTCGCTATGCTGAACAAGTTAAGCACCGACCCATTCAGCAAGTTTGCTATCGCCTCCAACCATTTGACGTATTGCCAACCTACAAAACCACCGGTTGTGTTTCAGTCGATCCGCTAAATACTACTAGTAAGGAGAAGAGTGGCTGTTGGTTACTGCTCTACGAATGGCCGATTCGCCCATAGAGGATAGTTGTTTCGACGCTCAATAGAGAGTTGCACAGTTGAGCACACTACAGTCATGACTCATGCAGCTGTCGGAGAACGAATGGAAGCTCTTTATTCAGCTTGGCAGATCTTTCTACTGTCCGGCGCACTTGGCGTTGCAGAAGGAGGGGCCGGAGCACATAGATGCCTCGTAGGTGGAGACGTAGGTCTTCCTGTGGTCGCAGACATCGGCATTCCAGAGGATGGTTCCGTCGTCGAAGTCGAGGCTCTTGCCCTGCTTGCAGCCCTTCTCCAGAGTCGTCACGCCGTCCGTCGTCTTCTTCACTGCAAACGCACAGCGTTAAAACTTTCCTATGATGTGAAATATCCTTATGTCGTCTCCCGGAATAAGACAGCCTGAAAATGCATACCGTAGGTGCAGAATCCTACGACGTCGCATGATCCGGTGTTGCAGTCGCTGCCGTCAGCAGTGGTGCACTGGTAGCACTTCACTGAATATCTTGATAACCGCGAGAGCTGTGGTCGGGGACTGACGTCTGTTGGGCATGGGCTTGGCGTTGTTGCATTCGCGGTTGCACGAGACCGTCTCCTGTCCGGGGAAGGGGCGGTAGTTGCACATCTGGATGGTGTACGTCGCCGTCGCCGTCGACCTGAAATATTACACCTTACTTTAAATGGAGCCGACAAAGAGATAGGCGTTCCTCCGATATCTCTACTGCCTCGCTAAATTTGTTATCTCTCAGAACGAGTCCGACCTGGAGACGCATCGGTTGGTGACGGTGAGATCGACTCCGTCGTCGAACTTGTAGTTGGAGTCAGCCTGGCACGTCTTCCTCACGGAGGACTGTCCGTTGTTCGTCACGATCTTCTCTGCAATCTCACCGTTCATACGGTCTCTCGTCGTCTCTCTCACCGTAGAGACAGTAGTTTCCCTTGCAGGTAGCGGGTTGGATGCATTCGGCGCCGTTGTAGACGAGGCAGGAGTCGCAGGTCGGGACGTACGGGGGCTGCGTCACGTTCGAACCAGCGAGAGCGATGGCCGCGAGAGCGGACAGGACAAGAGCCGATGCCAGCATGGTGAACCGATGGAGAATTCCGGTGCTAAGCTACGCTTTTATAGGTTCCTGAAGTTTGTTCAGTGTGGTCGGTGCATGGAGATAAGGGGGCATCGAATGGCCTATGATGATAGGATGCGTGGGAGAGGAAAGAGTCGAGTCGGGCTGCCTGGTACCTCCACGTGTCCCTTTGATCCTTTTTTGGACGGTGCACGCACAGTTGAGAGGGTCGAGAGGCTTTGCACAGCTCGCTCCGAGCTCCATAAGCAGTCGGAAGCGAGGTGGTTCTTTGAGGTCCGATCCCAGGGGAAACGCCCCAGTTTTGATCTTGTGATGCTCACTTGGTCGCACCATGTCTGCTCCTTTGACGTGCATACACACCTCGCCTCGTTCAAAGTTCCGACTGATGCAGACTAAGCCTCGTTGAACACTTGATCTCGGCGATTTTATCTGACAGTTCCTGAATACAAACCACAAAACGTACGTCATGATTTTCTCACTTGTTGAATTCATACATTCGTCAAACCCTTTATTATCTGCTACGCGAGGTAAAGTAGTCATCGAAATGCTCTTGTAATTTCACCGTAAACGAAAACTTCGAATGTTGCCTAGCGATTGAGATCAATGGAACAAGACGCGGTGGAGGAAATCGGTACCGACACACAAAGTGTTAGCCCGTATTCGTAAATAAATACTCTGGCAAAGTGTTAAAGTTTAAAAAAAACAATCGGGGAATATTGCAATCGCGACCTAGAATAATTCACCGTATCCAAATTGTAAGAACGGATTAGACCGAGCCGTCAAACTTAACTTTGAGATTCTTGCGGACGGCAATGTCATTGAGGACTTCGTGGACGGCTCGGCCACTGGACTCTGGGCACATCCACCACATCATTACTAGGAAGAGGGCAGTGGGAACAACGAAGGCGAGAAGAGACCACGCTCCCACCACATTGGCCACCGGGTAGAACGCGAACTCTACCACGATCTTCGCGAAGGCCTTCAAACAATACAATAGAGAGAGATCGAACAACGCTGTTGTTGTTGATGGAAAGTTAAAAAAAACTCACCTCAAGGCCAGCGAGAATGGACACGGCATCGATGAGAAGCGATCGCGGGACGAGTTCAGCCGCGTAGAATCGAGACACGGAACCGAGCCCCGCGCCGTTTACTAACAGAAGGACCGCGAAGGCGATGAACGTCACGATCTGTAAAGGATGAGAGAATAAGTGGAGGAGTTGATTCATTGCACTCAATATTGAGCACCGCATGGTTCTTTTTGAATCGGATAAAGAGAACATGAAAGATGATAATCCGTACGGAATGCGAAAGAGAGAAAGAGAAGTGCACTTGAAACAGCCATCATACTCTCTCGACATCACTTCGGAACTAGGATTACGTGCAAGTGTGTGCAATGTGCCGCGGCAGATTAGGCCAAACCCTGGAGTACTAGGATACTGTAGTACCCGCCTTCCTTGAGATATGCTACGGTATCATTGTCGCAAAAGCATAACCTACTGTATTGAATTCAAACTTGCAGAATCAAGAATAGGGATTTGTTTGATCAGGTGCCTCCTTTCACAAAATGCAACGGGAATAGCGTCTCCGCTGGGCCACGTCGATCCCAACATGGGCATTACACCGAGTTCCCGTTCCTTTATAGGGCCACCTCAGCACTGGACCCAATATTGGTGGTCAACTCCCAGCGCATAGGTTCGACAGGTAAATGCGTTTGAGGTCCAAAGTACCTGAAGGGATGGTCCGATGAGGATGGCGGCGACCATGACGACGAGGGCGATGACGGAGACGGCGGTGGAGACGATGAGAAGAGGCCGACGGCCGAGACGATCGACGAGGAAGACGGGAACGAGGGTGGCGGGGATGCGGAGGGCACCGATTAGGAACGAACCTGAAGACAGGGAATGATATTTTCAGTGATGAATTTTAGCCCGTATTCTTCGCCACAAAGTAACTCGACGACGTTACCATAAACCATTTTTACACAACTCCGTCACTCACTGACCCCACAGTGCCCAGTCGAGATCAAACTTGGCGAGGCCGTGGAGAATAAAAGTAGAGTACGAGCGTAGACAACGCGCTCCCGTGAAGACGTACGCGATCTGCAACATACTGACGTCCCGCCTGTTCCTGTTCACCATCTACCGCACCTTGACCATGACTCCGAGCCACGCCGCCTGCCGCACCACGCGATCCTTGTCGTCGACCTGCGCCCACGGCCAGAAGATCCACCAGATTCCCCGCTTCGGCTCGCTAGAGGCGCCCTTCTTCTTGGCGATGATCTCGCCGTCGAGGATGGGAGAATCCTCGCCCACTCCGTAGTACTTGGCAAGGGCACGACGCGCCTGAAGAACAATCGGTTGCTATAGTCTTTAGTCCATACTTGGACATATCTGCATCTCCAACTTCATTCAAGATTCCTAACTAAATGATTGTGATAAATTGAATTCTGCACCTTCTCCTCGTCGCCTTCCCTCTCGACAATGCTGACTGGGCTGTCGGGCACGAAGAAGAGCATGACGCCCGAGAAGATCACGACGGGAATGTTGGGGAGGAAGACGAAGGGCCAGAGGGTCGCAGAGGTGAAGGGGATGCCCACGCCCTGGCACAGCAGGGAACCTGTAAATGTTGCCATCGTGATTCCCATTTATCATCCACAATACATGTTCAATATCCCGCAGAATGTACCGGCGCAGAACAGTCCGGTACATGACCGGTACGTGCCGGTTTGCACCGCTACATATCGGTACGTCCCGCGAAACGAAACGGCAGAAACCGATAACCTACAGCGAAAGTACCGTTCTTGTACTTTCGCTGTAGGTTATCGCTATTTCTTTTTGATGTACCGCGTCGGTACATCAAAAAGAAATAACAGTAGCATCAACAGTATCAAAAATAGCGCGGCAAACGTCATCGCTTGAAGATTACTCTGGATTACCATTATCGCCTTACTCCACAACCGAAGAATTTGTTGCTCCGAAACATTCTTGAGCACAATGAATACCTGCAGCCATGGAGAACTCCTGTAGTGCCGCCATTGCTCCGCGGACTCGCGTCGGGGCACACTCCACGATCCACACCGTGACGTTGACCGAGTTGATGCCGTTGGACAGCGACCTGAATCTAGCTTAGAGATTTCCATGGAATCCTTCTTACCAGATGAGTCGGCCGAGGAACAGGAGCTCGAAGCTACGGGCATAGTAGGCTACCGTGCACAAGGCAGTGCCCGGGATGTACAGGGCGCATGTTACGATGCCCGTTACTGTAGGGGATACGGTAGAAGGGCGAGACTACGGCACTTACTCCTTCTTCCCCATTTCTTGCACATCCACGCAGCTACGAACTGGCCAATGATGGATGCGATCGGGAACATGATGTTCAGCGTCGACCACACCATGTTCTGAAGATGAGATCAACTTTTTCAAATAGCATCAATACTTTACAATACTAAAACATTATTAGTAAAAGTTATTATATTAATCGCGGCTCACCAAGACATTTTCTTCCGGCTGCGATCCAAACCTCTCCGTGATGGTCTCATTGACGAACTGCTGTACGTAGACATACGGTTGGTTGAGAACCGAGGCGATGTAGCCTGAAACGAGTAAGTGTCTTGAAACAGGAGTACGGTAGTTCTGACCCTGCTGAAAGCCTCCACTCAGACATAGGGCTGTAGTCAAGATGACGATGTAGACGGATAGCATCCTGCAATGGAGAAGCGTTAATTCGCCCCTTTATAAGAGTGACCGTAACAGTCAATATTGAGAGTGAGTGGGCGAATTCTGAATTCCTTCCCGTGGGGGTATTATATAGAATCTGTCCACCCTCGTGGATTGAGCGATCCCACGCTGATTCAGACTGCAGCGCGACCACTGAAAGAGCATCCGAGATCAACTTTGTCCCCCTTCCCTCGGAGTGGAGAGGGAGGGAAGGGAGGGAGAGACCTGTTACCCCTCCATTCTACTCTGATTGTTCAGTTACGTAGCGCAGCTGCAGGCGGAAGGAGCGCCCTATTATTCTCTGATCGACTGACTCTCCTTCCCTTCCCACTCCCTCTCCAACCCTCGCTCTCAGGGAGTGCAAGAGCACAGAACACCGAAGAAATTTTGCAACATTTTGATTCAGACTGCTTCACTGGCTTTTCATCTGTTTGTGAATGCGATGCGATGCCACTGCATTAGGATAAGGAAATTCCCTGCTTCCACGAACTCAGTAAAGATTAGAGATCGAGTATGATACTGTAACTGTCTGTATGTCCCGGTCTGTTCCGCGAACAAGCACCAATCCGGAACCCAAGTCTAGTCGTCCCTCGTCAGTTTGTCATTCGGGTGGAATGTTTACCTGTGTTCCATTGTTGTCCGAAAGGGCGTGTGGGCGGACAATACTCCGGCCCTCAATTGAACCCAAACTGTGATAATCGAACGAGATCTCCGCCAGTCATCGAAATGCTGAACTCAGAGTGAACGGGGATTGGACTCGGAGGGTCTTCTATATTTGTCACTCTGTTTCGATAGACACCCTCATGTATGCTAATATGTGCAAAATCGAAAACACGTCAACAAATTGCAGGCTCAATTCATGAAGTAGGTACATGCTCGCAATGTTATCGGTAATTCGAATGGATTATGCTTAGAAGCAATTAGATAGCTGCTCGGCAGGTGATTGTCTCGAGTCGACTATAACGAGTTCCCTTTTATGTTTATTTCACTCACCGACACCATGCCTTTGAACGGATCTCTCCCTTTCGGATTGGACGACGATCGCGACGGCGGCGTTGATATCGCAATGAAGTGATTGGAGTTAGAAGGTTCATAGTCAACGTTAGCATCAGGGTCGGCTATAGTTACGGGATCTTCGTCGGTCTTCTGATGCACCCGCTTGCCATTTACCTACTTTTATGCCACTCTAGCAGTATGCCGACGGACTACCGGCTGGGGAGCTTGGCTCTTCAGGTTAGTCCCCGATAGATTGTGATTGATTCCTGCAGTTTGTTCAATACATGGGAGACGTGTTCCTCTGCCTCTGCTACCAACCCTACTGCCTCATACCCTTCCCCGTCTTCATCTGCAATGGACTTTTGTGTCATTTCATCAGCGGTCGGATCCTTCTGGCACGCCTCCCGAATATTGAATTTCTTATGTCCGAATTGCAGACGATCATGGCGTTCTCCATCATAAATATCTGTGCAGTTTACATCCTTCTCATGGTTCGCATGCATCAATTGATCATTCATGGAATGGACAGTGTCTTGAAAATGTTTCCAAGGTGAACACTCCTTGGCGAGACCATCGTTACCTTCAGGACGGAGAAAATAATCGCTGTTGCTCTCTACTCTCTGCTTTTTATCAACGTCGTGGGCTTCTGGGTATGCGGATCGGATATTCCTGATATTGGGACAGAACTTGCGGTAAATAGTCGTGACTAGCCAGGTGAACATTTCATCCAGAAAGACTACCTCACGTGGACAGCAAGATATCCCGCAGTGCAGATGTTTGGGCTGTACGGAAAAGACATGGATCTCAAGCAAGGTTTCGGCATCTTTGCCGCTCTTCGAAATGTAGAATACCAGAGATGAAACTCCTGGGGCTCAGCATCCTGTTTATTGCTCCCGGAATTCCGGTGATATCGATTCACATTGGAATGATCATACGTAGCAAGAGCAGGAACGCGCATAGTTCGGCACAGCAGAGAGTCTCCAAGGCCACCACGATCCTTCTCTGCAGAGTGAGCATCAGAATCACTTGGTCCAACCTCCTTCAGTTCGCAGGATCTGGTCTCTTCTTCATCGTGCCCCTGTCTCTCCTGTTCATGGGCATGCTCGGATTCATGGACGGGATACCGCCGCACATCATGTCCTACTTGCGTCCCGCTGGAATGGTAAAACGGTAGCGGCAAATACTTCATCCGAAGACATGCATGATGCAACGTAATGAAGAATTCCGCCGATTCTCGAAACCTCATTACTTTGTAAAACTTATCGGATAATTGGCGTACATTCCGCTATGGGAATTTCGCCTGTATCAGTTTCAAGAATTGTCCACAAGTTTCAGTGCGTTTACTACTGTCATTCTCTCTTCTGCTCACTCGTCTTTTTGTTCATGACGGACAACAATCGAAAAGTATAATTGTGGGATTTTAAGAGCACTCGGCTATTTCCAGGTTCTCCACTACTATTTTGTTGTCCTCATGTCCATGGCCCTCCGCCGCGAGAGGCCTCCGCCACTTGGGAAAACATCATCCGTTTCCAATTCTGCATTTACAAAATCGACACAGACGTGATAAAGACTATGCTATCTCTAAATGAACGAGAAAGAATGCGGGGGAGGTGTCTCTGTCCGAATGAGCTTCGGTTGCTTGGTTCACTAGTCAGATTGGCGACCTCGGATTGGTCGTGCGATTCCTTGAACAAACATGAGTGCGTGCGTTCTGAACTCGCACCCCTGTATTTCCAGAAATTGAGCGGGGAACTATACTCTGATAGGACTATTACCGGGGCAGCAGGCCTGTGATTAGAGTGATCTGTCAGTTCAGCCTGATGCGTGCCGAATACCTCACAGGTAAAAGCATTGCTTTCACACGACAGCAATTACCAGGCCAAATTGTACCGGTGTTTGACGAAAGGAATGCTTAAAATAACAATCAGAACGGAGATCCCGCTTCCATTTGTTTGCCAAAATGCCCTCAAATGGCTCCGTATCCTTCGAGTTCGAATTTGACCGCACTTTTTTTTGCGGTCAAATTCGAAC
>JACMIG010002389.1:0-15474 GCA_014805385.1 Levipalatum texanum | reverse complement strand
CTTGAAAGAAAATATGTTCGTCGCCCTTTCGGACTTTTCGGTGCAAATCGAGGTGGGGCTAATTCCACAAGCAACTAAACCTGGCTGCGTGATGCTGTTTGCGTGTCTAAAGCATAAATCTAACTCCTCTCCAAATTTGAGCTCGAACCAGTGCGTCATTACGATGATTTTTGCGTTTTTGTGAAGGGTAGTCATTTCCGCCCGAGCACGGGCCGCAACGCGCCAAATGGCCGCGTCGCGGCACACCTTTTGGCGCCTCTCCCCTCACTGGATGCGCGCTAGTTTTCGAGTCATATCTCGGCAATGCAATGAAATATCGAGAAACGGAAAAAAACGTGATCAATGCCAAGCTCAGGGCTAAACGATGAGCCTACGATCGAGCATTTTAGTGGAACTTCGTAAATCACGTTGCGGTCTCTAGTTAAGCGCACTTACCCTATTTGTGATGCTATCTCTGCTCGCTTTTAATGTACTCTGGCGCGCTCCTTCCAAGAGCCGTTCCTACACGTCATTCCTCATAGTTTTACAAGTGAGATGGATATCGAGGCAAGTTTTATGTCCTTGTTTGCTAGTCGAATGGATCTCACTTGTGATGCGCACATCCCTACGTCCGTATAGTAGATAAGATGTCTACTCTGGCTTAATTTTGCTACAAAAAGGCTCCTATAAGGGGCAGAGCCGTGCTGATCAGTAGAACAGCATTTGGCCTTTATCGTATTCTAAGGATTTATATTTTAACTTGGTTTTTTTTACGGAAATGCTGAACCGTATTATCCTCATCGCTTTCCTTCTCTTCATCATCGCCGCTATGACTGGTGTGCTTTTTTGCTAATGAAAAATAAAATATTATGAAAATATAAGTACTCGAAAGCTGTTTGAAGAAGTGCGATGAACAAAAAAAATACAAATTTAGCACATTTAATTTAAGAGACGTGTTTCGTAAAAATCGATCATGCGCGGACACGGCCCGGGCAAACATTGACCCCAAAATCCCGCATATGGCACATAGATGTGCCCTGTGTGCCTTAATACTAAAACATAATCGGTTCGGCAAAAAGTTGTCCCTTGGCCTTTTTAGACAGAAAAAATGGTCAAAAATTCCACTTTTTTATTATGTTTGGCTACCCCAAGACACAATTATGCATATTTGTCCCAAGAACATTCGGTCAAAAGGCCAATTTTTATGAAGAAAATTTTGCTTTTTGACATTTTTCGCTTATCTGGCACTTATTCGGAAAACTCATTTTTATGCCAAAATGTGCGCTGATGTGTTTTACATCTCAGAAAAAAATCGAAAAAATTTAAGTTACCCGTTTTTTTTAAAAGTGGATCGGAATGTTCAAAACCCTCGATTTTTCGAAAAATTGGTTCCAATCGGCGCTTTGTAACTTTCGAGCCGATGATCACCGGATGGCCCCAACAACAAAAGTTGTTTGTATTGAGTTCCTCTAAATTTACCACACATACAATGTTCGGGGGTTTTCCGAAACTGACTGCCGAGTTGAGAGGTAAGGGGGGACCTCATGGATTTTTGTCAACCCATGATACGGTCATGGTCTAAATGTGCCTAAATGTGCCTAAATGTGCCTAAATGTGCCAAAATAAAGTATCGTGAAATCGACTTAGGAATGTTCGCATGGTCATAAAAACGTAAAATTGTTCGAAAAATCGAGGGTTTTGAACATTCCGATCCACTTTTTAAAAAACGGGTAAATTAAATTTTTTTCAATTTTTTTTCTGAGATGTAAAACACATCAGCGCACATTTTGGCAAAACAATGAGTTTTCCGAATAAGTGCCAGATAAGCGAAAAATGTCAAAAATCAAAATTTTCTTCATAAAAATTGGCCTTTTGACCGATTGTTCTTGGGACAAATATGCAAAAATTGTGTCTTGGGGTAGCTAAACATAATAAAAAATTAGATCTGAAAAAAGTTCAAGGGCCTAGAAGATATGATGTTTTGAATTTTCGGCGGATTTTCTGTCTTAAAGGGCCATGGGGCCGAACCGAGTATGTTTTGGTATTCAGGCCCTCGGGGTACACCTATGTGCCATATGCGGGCTTTTGGGGTCAACGTTTGCCCGGGCCGTGTCCGCTGGGTCCCCCTTTTGCTCGATTTTTACAAAAAAACGTGTCTTAATTTAAAAGAATCAACACATTTCCAGAGGTCCTCGCTTGCGACTTCGGCATGTGCGAGGAAATGTGCCAAGATTCCGTGAGTTCACTTTGCGATTGGGAGAATTTTATCAATTTCGCAAGATGCTATAGGTGTTCATTGCGCCATCTTTATTGTCGGCGGAATAAACGTTCCGGACTGTACGCTCGTCGCCTTGCGATCTCTCTACACTGTTCTATCGTTTCTCTAACCGCCAGACAACGAGAGATCAGTGGAGAGAGATCGCAGGGAGGTGATCATACAGTCCGGAACGTTTATTCCGCCGACAATTAAAAACCTCTAAATGAAGGGCCACGTCGGCGGATCGTGCGGAGGCACGGGATGCTTCTGTTTCTGATATCTCGCATTGACTGCGGGAGAGAACCACTGGTCCCCCCTACTTTCATTAAATCAGAGCTGATAAAGAATTCGGCGCACATTCAGGTTGTCCGGACAAACATAATGAACCAGAATGAAGAGAATGAATGTTTCAACCGGAGAGGAACGAATATATTGCAGCCTCGACCGTTCGATACCAATTAAGGACTATCACAATGCTCATTGGCGATTCGAACCAGTTGCTTTGCGGTTGAAAGATGCGCTTGGCGCGGACAGTCAGCGGTTCACTTCCCACCAGAAAAAAAATGCTTTTGCTATTCTCAGCAAGGTTCGGAATGGCCTCAGAATAGACCGGCTGGTTTATGAAGTCTTTCTATGGAATGGTATGTATATTGCAATAACGCTTCGCCTCTGCTGCGCCCGGGAGTTGTGTGTGGCAAAGATTTCAGCTCCTTGTGTTTATGTTTGATTGACATGAATTGTTGGAGATGAAGCGAGCTACAAAGTCTGCCTCG
This sequence comes from Levipalatum texanum, assembly GCA_014805385.1. Lineage (NCBI taxonomy): Eukaryota > Metazoa > Nematoda > Chromadorea > Rhabditida > Diplogasteridae > Levipalatum > Levipalatum texanum. The sequence goes on along the minus strand of JACMIG010002389.1, from coordinate 12,465 downwards.
ATTCGTGGCTGCAGCATCGCCTGTTAAAATGTTTCGAACTCTTGGCAGCACATCAACCATTCATAACTGTCGAGATGGGCGCCGATTGATATTTCTCTCATAACCTGTCGACTTCTATGTCTTTGCTGCAGATAGAGAGAGGAAATGTTTCGTTGGTTCGCAATCGCATGGATCTCAGTTGAAGCACGGATGTACACATCCGTTGTGAAGATAAGACGTCTACTCTAGGCCCATTTTCGAGATAGAAAGGCTAAAGGGGGCTGAGAAAGGGCTGAGCCGAGCTGATCAGTAGAACAACGTCAGGGCCTTATATCCTATGTCAAATACTAATATTTGTAAACTTTATTTTTACAGAAATGCTAAACCGCATTCACCTCATCACCTTCCTTCTCTTTATCATCGCTGTCATGACTGGTGAGAGCTTTTATTTTCTATGAATCATGGTTTGTATAGGAAAATGCGAACTGCCACGAAATCGGACTTAAAAAGATATAAAATTGTTATAATTGAGTTTTAAAAATAAAAAAGAACAAAATTCCAGGGGTCCTCGCTTGCGACTTCGGCATGTGCGAGGAAATGTGCCGCGCTTCCGTGAGTTCACTTTACGATTGGGCGGCATCTATCAATTTCGCAAGATGCATAAGGTGTTCATTGCGCTTTCTTTAATAAACCTCTAAATGAAGGGCCACGCTGGCGGATCGTGCGGAGCCACGGGATGCTATTGTTTCTGATATCTCGCTTGACAGCGGGAGAGGACCCCTGGCCTCCTCTACTTTTGATTCGAACGCAGAGCTGATAAAGAATTCAACGCCCCATTCAGATTGTTCCGACAAATATAATGATGTAAAAATGAAGATAATGAATGCGTCTCCCGGAGAGTACAGAATATATTGTAGAGAACCCAAATCGTGCCACTCCAGGACGACACCAATGACGGACTATCACAACGCTCATGGGTGTTTCGCAACTGTTGCTGAGTGGTTGTATACTGCGCTTGGCGCGGAGGCTCAGCGGCTCCATCCTACCATGAAAAATTTTTGTGCTCTTCTCAGCAATGATCAGAATGACTTCAGAAGGGCCGGACTGTCACATGAAGTCTGTCTATGGAAGTGGCTGGCTTTATAATGATTGTAATGAAAGCTTCGCCCCTGCTGTGATTGGGAATTTTAAAGCATAATTGTCAGCTCCTTTTGGTTACGCTAGATTGACTTAAATTTTGGATAAGCATCTCTTTGTCCAAGTGAACCCCCCGTGAGGGGTGATCAATCTCACGAGGCTGCTGGTTACACTGATGGCGGAGCGTACAACGATTGCCGATAGCAGAAAGATGATGATAAATCGTAAGGCGAATTGCTTCCGAAGATGAATTACGACGGCAACGATCCCGATATGGAGGAAAAGAAGAGGAATCCCTGTTAGGAGACTAATCAACGTGCCGACCAGCATGTCCACGATTGATGTGGACAAGAATAGGATTGCCCTTTGGGACTCCTACGTCCCTAGTCCAGTGATTCCAGATATCAAAGAACCACACCCGGTTCGGGTGTTTCCGGTACAGGATTGACATGCGCCAATCACGTCTACCGGTTGGTTTTAATGCTCGGGCTATCCTGTCCATCAACGAAAAAATTATCTGTGCCCATTGGCCCCTTGACGGGCATTGCATCACTACACTGCTGCAGAATTTGGAGCGTATTCTCCGGAACAGTATCAAAAATAGTCACAATCTTTGATACCGAACAGTTACTACAAACCGCTTGAGCTCCTTGTTGTTCACACCAATCCTGATAAAGTAAGCTGTGTGCTGTATTACAAATATTCCCGCGTCCACAATTTCCGGTATTGAGCAGCGCCACCGAAAGGTGTACATAGGAATTTCACGAAGATGATTGAAATCGAGGTACTTTTAGCACCACCACCACAATATTGCGAACATGATCGATGTCGATTTCAACACACTACTCGATAAATGGTATTTAATCGTCGGTATGTAATAAGTAGAGAAAATATAACATCTACGTGAAGGGATCTCTTCCGCAGCGCTGTCTTTGTTCGCTTTTAAAGTTCTCTGCAGCGCTCCACCCAAGAGCCGTCCATATATCTTCTTATTGTCTTACAAGTAAGAGCGAACCGAGGTGATTAGGAAATCGCCATTCCTCATTCTCAGTTTCTTACCGTCGCAACGGATTCCTTCACATGTGTTCTCTGGAAACCCGATCCAATGTTTCCGATCCTCGGATTTCGTTGCAGTGGCATACTGTGTCGGGTGGTCCCTCCGTCACACTTCAACACTGTCAGAAAATTATGGCTTTGCAATCGAACGGCTAATTTCAGTTCGTATACGGTGCGCTGTCGATTCAAATTGCAGCAACGCAAATGTTGTGTTTTACACACCACCATCAAGCTGTTCTATCGCAGAGGAGCCCATGGAAATTAAGTTTGGTGCGGCATTTGAGATGCTTGATATTTTGGCACTAGTTTACTAGCACCATAAATTTGGATAACCCAAAGTCAAAATTTCAGCGTTCTTACACTGTTCTAAAAGTCGCCATAATGATCATCATGAACACTCCGTTGATTCCGCTTTATTTTGGATACCTAGAGCATGTCGATTCATCAGTATGTTGTGAAGTTAAAATTTGGAGAGACAATTTCTAAGGAATGCATCTGTTACATCTACGATACTAATATCTTGAAACTCTCTCCGATTCTCTGCTCCGTGGCGAACGTTGCGGCTGTACGGATTTACATTTGTTGTTCTAATTGAGAGATGTTTCGATTGCCTGCATCGCCTTCTCATGCTTTATCTTCTGCTCGGTACACATCTTTAAAACCCTCGAAGCACAGGTTCTTATTTATTTGGACATTTTATGCGAATTAGTTGTTAATATTTTTACGCCTTTATGACAATCATATTCATTACAGTATTGAATAATTATAGTATTGTCGATAGGTTGAAAATGTTCTAACGGCTTCGCAGGTCAATTTTATGAGCCCGCGCACTCTGCTGTTTCATCGGCAGTTGGCGATCTCACTCATGCTGATGGTAACGAGGGCAACGGGAATGATTAACGAATCATTTAGACTATTGTACCGACAGGTGTCATAGCGGTACCCTTTGTCATTTATTCAATAACTATCGCCGCGAACTTGCCACTAAATGGTCGGATTCAAGACCTGATCAAATTACTTTAATAGTCTAGTTTCTATTGCATGCGCGGAACATGGGAGATCTTAACTTCCAAACTCGACCTCAATAATGGCACTTATTCCAGGTTTGTGCCGTGCCGCTCAAATGCTGCAAGTTTCGCACTGTTGCATCCACTCACTCATAGTTCTGCTGACCAGCCGATATTACAGGGATGCGATAGCTTCCAAAACCAACGTTCACGCGTCTGGCATTCACTAGGCATTTCTAGGTCACTAGGCTGTTCATGTTGGGTGTCATGTCGATCATCCATAAATAATCCTAAATCTTTTTCAAAGTGTTACTAAAACAATATTATATGGAACTTGGGGAGCAATGAACTGATAGACAAGTGGCTAAAGGGATGCGAAATGAAGTCCCTACGCCGTGCGCTGGGTGCTGTCGAGTGTTCCACGAACCACGGTCACGGAGCTACCGATGATGCCCACGCGACCCTGAAATTATCTCATAATGGGCCAAGAAACATTTTGATGGCTCCTAATTACGTACCTTTTGATCTCCGTCCAGAACTTGAACTCTGAAGTGAGCACCGCGGCCGGGGTAGTTTTGGAAAACTGCAAATTCCGATGAAAGGACATTTACTGTTGTTTTAATAGAATTGATAAAATGTTGGTAACAAAATTTATCCATTTCCTAAAACTCGACGATCATGAACCATGCTCACCATAGAGCTGGTTCTTCCCGAGGACGCGCGACCAGTAAGGGCCGAGGATGCACTGGGCAGAACCTTCAGTGTTATTAACGCTTTGTCATTATTATTGAATTTCCAACCGGTAGCGGAGTCTTCGTTGATTCTTATCCAAGGTGCAAAGAATCTGCACACGTAGTCGTACGGCTCAGCGACCGAGTCAACGAAGCACTGCGTGGAAGGACTAGGTGATGTGATTTATCAATGTCAGCAACCTTCTCACCTCTTCGGAGCCACAGTGAGCATGATGCCGCGGATGAAGGAACCGTCGGGATGAATCTGTTCATGTTTCTTCTTTCTTTGGAAACGTTGATAAAGCCCAAACCTCCATCATTCTACTGAAGTTCGGTGTGATGGAGTGGAATTCGAGGCTGAATGGTGAAACTGATTCTTTTCTCAAAAATTAATACTTTGTGGTTTCTTCGTCGATGACGACGATCAGTTTCTTCGCATCAGCTGCATAGGCAATCGAACGAATCGGCATCGACTCGGGCACGACACACTGAATACTTCGCTTGCTGTTCCATCTTTACGACTCACCCGAATAAGGTCCGACAGGAAGGATGGAGTGGAGAACTAAACGGCATCCACTCTTGAGTGAGACAGGAAGTCTCTCAAACCTCGGGGAACCTATCGTCGGCGACTGCGCCGAGGTCTTTGATATGAGTCGTCGTTATATCGAAGGCAGGGAAGTTCATTTCGACTCCTCTGAATTATAAAGACCACTGAATATGAGATATCGAACAACTGACTTCTCATGCCGCTTCACTGTCAGCACTCCCGCTTGAGTATGATAAGACAGCGAGGAGTGATCATTCTCTGAAACACGGCTGGAATCGAACCAGCGTCGCCACGGCCACAACGTGGAGTACTAACCACTATACTACGTGGGCCGATTGCGAACGCGTCATAATGCAATCAAGTATTCCACACTGAATGAGAGAAAGGCCATCGGGAGATGTTTTTATTCGAGCAGCTCTGCGACCTTTGAGCAATGGTGTGAAACCGTCTCATACAAAGTGGATTGATCAGGGCCCCTGGAGAGCCTCGCTTTCGGCCCGCGTAGTATAGTGATTAGTACTCCACGTTGTGGCCGTGGCGACGCTGGTTCGATTCCAGCCGTGGGCAATCCTTTTGCCTTCACTCACTGATTTCATTGAAGAGAACGTGCGAAGCGCCGAGTGTGGCGTGACCACATAGATCCACTTCGGTTGTGGGTGTGAACCAGCGGAGGGCGAATTCAGAAGCTAAAATATTTGTTGATGACATCAAGATTTCTGGGAAAGTTTACCGTTCTTGAACCCCTCTCCTTTGTTGTGGGGCACAGGGAAGCACGTAACGGGGAGGTTGAATTCGGCAGCGATCCGTTGATATTCTTCGGTCGAGTAAGCCTCAACGGAGCGTACTATCAGTGGACGAGCGAGGATGACAGAGTACCTTGTCGAAGAGGCAAACCGCTGCCTGATTTCCGGCGAAGAGCTTGGAAGCGAAAGCGTCCACGATGTACACAGGGCAAACGCCGGGCATTGCTAGATGGTTCTACGTATCACTGAGCGGGGAGAGAAGGCAAAATGCAGAATGATAACAGACAGATCGCAGATCGCCTTCGAGAATTCTTTCACAATTCGAGTATAGATAGATCACGCGATTAGATGCGAAGCGATTGGCTCTTGGCGTGATATAAGATGAGTTGAGATAAAAAAAACACCCGAAACTCGAAAAACACGTCTTTTGTGGATTTTTGTGGCGCGGGAGGTAAAGTGCAAACCCTCGTCATCACAAAAATTTCCAAATCACGTTTTTTTTTTGTTTCAGGTGTTTTTTTATCTCGAGCCCCCTACTTATATCAAACAATGTACTCGGGATAGTCGGAGTAGGATTCAATAAGAGCGGTGGTTCGATTATATAGATTAGCACACAAACACATGATAGTTTGTTTTCTTGATCATTGGAATCGTCACCATCTTATCAACCTCTTGAGTTCCAATTATCTCTCTCATGTCGATTTCTGTCTGATTGTGGAGCTTGTGCCTGCTTTGTACACTGGGGTCTCTGCTTCGCTTTATTTGAACCTGTGGAGGCACCAAATGTGACCATTCGTTACTATCGCATACAGCTCAGAACAGCTTTATATTTACTATACAAATTTCTCAATAGGTCTCGAGAATGCGGATCGAAGAGTTGGACAATGAAAGATCAATCGCGGAGCTAGTAGAATGCCGGGCGATCGGAAATGTCGAGTGTTCCGCGCACCACGGTGACGGAGCTGCCGACGATTCCCACGCGACCCTGAAGACCTGCTTAGAACTTTCTCGATCAGAATTTTATGATCATAAAATAGGTTGTGGAAATTCTGAAGCTTGCTCATGTGAATTGAAAAACTAGGAAACCTCCTGTTCTCCCTCCATAATCTGCACGCGGAACTGAGCTCCACGACCGGGGAAGTTTTGGAAGGCTGCAAGAGATTCGAGATTATGGGATGGATCTCACAAACCATAGAGCTGCTTCTTGCCGAGGACTCGCGACCAGTACGGAGCGAGGGCGCATTGGGCGGAGCCTACAAGTGGCATAAATGAGTGTTCTTGGTCTTTGACTCACCAGTAGCGGGGTCCTCCCTGATGCCCACCCAGGGAGCAAAGTATCGGCTCACGTAGTCATACGGCTCGTCCACCGTGTCAACGAAGTATTGAGTCGAATGCCTAGGCCATAAGAATCAACGGAGCCATCCACATCATTACCTCTTCGGAGCCAATGTAATCATCAGGCCGCGGACGAACGATCCATCAGGGTGGATCTATTTGGAGGGCATCATTTTGAAAAGTTATTGATTTTCCCACAAACCTCGAGCATTTTGCTGAAGTTCGGTGTGATGGTGCGGAGTTCGAAGCTGAATGTGACGAATGTTTGAGAACATGGAGAAATATTTACTTCGTGGTTTCTTCGTCGATGACGACAACTAGTTTCTTGGCTTCAGCAGCGTACGCAACGGAACGGATTGGCATCGACTCGGGGACGACACACTGAAGAGCTTCATCCCATTTATTCAAAGTCTTCCACTACTTACGCGAATCAGGTCCATAAGGAAAGGCGGAGCGGAGAACTGAAAATCTCTCAAAATACTCTGAGGATCTCCATTTCAAACCGATGGAAAGTGGCCTTCGGCTGTGTCGTTGAGGTTTTTGATGTGAGCTGTCGTTATTTCGAAGGCCGGGAAATTCATCTCCAGACCCCTAAAAAGTTTTCAAAAGAAAATATAAATTTAGCTCACTTCGAATGGCGCTTCACAGTCAGCACTCCCGACTGCGTGTGGAAGGAGAGAGAAGAGTTTATGTTCTCTGACAGAATGCCGTAGCAAACGAAGCAAAAGATTGCCCACGGCTGGAATCGAACCAGCGTCGCCACGGCCACAACGTGGAGTACTAACCACTATACTACGTGGGCCGAAAGCGAGGCTCTCCAAGGGCCCTGTTTCACATCATTGCGCAAAGGTCGCAGAGATGCTCGAACAAAAACATCTCTCAATGACTTTTCTCCCCTTCATTGTGGGATACTTTAACGCATTCTGACGCATTTGCAATCGGCCCACGTAGTATAGTGGTTAGTACTCCACGTTGTGGCCGTGGCGACGCTGGTTCGATTCCAGCCGTGGGCAATCTTTTCGCACAACTTACCGATTTCATTGAAAAGAACATGCGACGTGGCGAGCGTGGCATGGCCGCAGAGGGCCACTTCGGTTGTGGGGGTGAACCAGCGGAGGGAGAATTCGGAAGCTGAAAATTTTATCAAAACAGAATAATGAAATGATGCTTACCATTCTTGAAGTTCTCTTCCGGGTTTCGGGGCAGAGGGAAGCACGTCTCGGAGAGATTGAATTCGGCTGCTATCCGTTGGTATTCCTCGGACGGTAGGGCCTCAACGGGACCAATTAGTTAGAGCGATAAAGTAAAGTGAACCTTGTCAGGAAGGCAAACGGCAGCTTGGTTTCCAGCAAATCGCTTCGTCGTGAAAGCATCGATAATGTAGACAGGACAGTCGTCGTCGGACATTGCTAGAGGGGCGAATGGTTCGATAAGAAAGATTATCGGGTCGAATGCGCTCGAACACGCCGAGAGGCTGACCTTGGCCATTAGAGTTGTCTACATCTTGTCACTCTCTTCCAATCGCACACTCTCTGGTGCTCTCGTGCCCTTCTCATGCCGATTGTAAGAGCCGAAAGTTCTTTGCGACTGTGTACTATGTGCGCCTCAATTGTTTGCGTGCTGTTCTCGAAAATGATGCAAGTTATGATGCGACTTTGAATAGCTTTATATGTACATTAATTACATGAGGAAGTGGAGTATCAGATGCACTAGGTTGAAGAAGGAGTGGGAGCAATTTTGCAGCCACAGTGCGAGTGCACTTCCCCATACGTCTACGTATTGAAATGTCTGCATTTCAATACGTAGACGAATGTGCAAATGTACTCCAGTGTGGCTGGCACGGTGCCAAAAAGTTGCTCCTACTCCTTCTTTGAGGTGTCGTCATTACTTGTCTACACGCGAATATGACCAGTATGGTATAGGGGATTGCTGTTGCCGCTAGCTCTGAGGCGCTTCTTTACTTCTTGCCCTCGTCCTCGTACATGTAGCTGGCACCGAAGAGACCGACGCCGGCCATCGCCATGATCGTCAGGAACTGCGCCGAGATACGGTACCTGTGGTAAGGACGTGTAGGTATTTAGAACTCGCAGGAATCGAGGTCATAGAATAGTTTTAAACAGTCTAGTTATTTGTGGATATTCCTAATCCGAAGGATGCAGAGACAAGTTCGTCATCATCGATTGTGAAAAAACATCCATTCGTCAGTAAGCGATTTTACACCGCCAATTGGGTGTATGTTCATGGAACTGACTGCATGAACTTCTGTGCTCCAGCCTTGTCCCCGATGTAGCTCTTGCGGAACATTCCCATGAGAGCGAGCGTCGTCAGAGCCATACCGACGATGACCTAATCCTTCTTTTAGTAGAGGAAAACAAGATCTCGTGTTCTCACCCCAGGATTGCTCCCGACCTTCTCGTGGAAGGATTGGTCGCCCGCGGGCAGAATCGAAGGCACCTTTAATTGGGAGATATGAAAGATGATGAGGATGCCACTCACGGGATTGTACATGTGAGCGTTGGTTGGGTGCTCGCGGTACTCCAGATTTTCACCCCTGAAAGCGGAGGGCGTTTGTGTTGCTTCTATAGTTAGAGAAGTATTCGTCGCCAGTGCGCTGTTGCAAAGATGTCTTCATGCTGTGACGCAAGAAAAAATGTGGCATCAGCGACCATTTAGAAAAGGATTTCCCGAAAGCGAATTCGTACCTGATTCAATAGGCAACAAAGACGTACCTTTGAAGCATCTGGAACCGGCGGAAGAGCGCGACAGAGCGGGGACTCGGTTTCTGTTCCATGGCTAGATCTGAAAGCAAGAGTGTTCACGACCGTCACTGGTAGAATGAGAACGGAGTCTCTCTACTGCAGCGAGGGAATCGAAAACAGAACCACGAGGCAGTGGACAACATGTTATGGGGGGCAAGAGAGGAAGGGAGGGCCGACATTTCAGTAAACAGCTCAGATGCCATCCAGGAGGATCGTATGATATACCGTTCAAGTGCTAAGAGATACAGTGTTAACAGTTAGCTATGGCTTGAAGACTGAAGAGAGAGGACATAACGGCTGCTGGGGAGCCAAAAATATCCTCCTGCTCTCTCTCTCTCTTTATTTCCCGTGAGTGGACGAGGCGTCAACAAACGCAGAGGGGCTCACGAGGGGGGAGGGCGAGTGGCAGGCGTGGTCAACAACAGTGGGATACACTGCAGCAGGGAGAGGAGGGACAATGTCGAACCCCCCTCGATCAACCACCACCTTATTGATGGAAAGTCAAGGAGGAAAAACGGCTCGTGCTCTTTGAACTGTGATGATTGGAAAAATGAGGTTGCTCTTCGGTATCATGCACCCAAATCTCATTTGTAAGTGGTTATATTATGAAACTGCTCAGATTCTTTAAAAATACATAGTCACAGCTGGTAATGGTGCTTCATGTTCATTTCGATGTGTGTCGGCATAGTAACCTGGCAAATAATTTCGAACATTGATGTCCGGCCGAACACCCCCGGAGCGGTGCCGCGTACTTTGTAGCCACAGCCACATTATCGCATAGGATCAGCCGTCTAGCGGTACACGATTGATTGCGCGCTCTCTGAATGGGGCGAGAGCGAGAGTGAAAAGAAGAGGGTTCGATGCCCTTTGTAGTCACATTCTGAGCGTGCGCGCGCTTCACAAAGTCATTGACCCCTTCTTCCTTCATGTCTACACCACCGCTACTGGATGCCATCGCCAAGTCGCTCAACTCGTATTCGGGTCGTGACAAGGCAGCGCGGTCGCTGGCGTTCATAATACAACTCCACGCATGGAGAGGAACCCGTGAAGCGCCAGTGAAAGAATGGATTTCACTTGCCAAGCAGCTATCGGCTGCTCGCCTTGTTTTCAGGTAACCATATTTTGTATTAAATTCCCCAGATGTTTATTCGCTGTGCGGTTCAGTTTTACGATGTCCGCAGACCATTGTAATGAGGAATTTGGACAATTTTAATATATCGGATTCTACCGCTTCTTTGCAGAAGACTCAACCACCCATCTGCTTTGAAAGAATGTTCCAAGTTGGCAAGTAGCGCCTCGGAAGATTTCATTGATCGGTCAGAGATTCTATGAAGGTCCAAAGGTCGAAACACTCTTTCAGATCATATGCATGGACTATGGCCTTTGCAAATGCCGCACATGGATTCGTTGAGTTGGCGGCGTGGCTGTCTGATGCAAAGTTGGTGAAATTCATTTCCTTCAAAAGCGGAGTAAAATCAAATTTTCGTTATTTGATATTTTAAAGCAATGTGGTTAACGCAACATGATACGCACGGATTTGGATTCGCCAGGACGTGATTTTGTTTCTGACTGTAACGAAATGCGGAGAGAGAATAAACATTTTTGTAGGTTGATAGCGGGCGATGCTGCCAAGCTCTTCCGATGGTGCCTCTACCTGTGGTTGACAGCACGGGCAGCTGGAGTGATAAGGCAGTCGAGGCTGATGGCACGGGAAGGGAGGCCGAGGGGGAAGGTCAGAAGGGGTTTAAGGCTTGTTAGAAGAGTGTGACCTACGAACTTGTGCGATAGCAAAAACACTAGCTTGAATCATCGCATGACTTTGTTTGAATTGCTGCCGGAAGAAAAAAACAGGTTTAGTTAGATAAATTCTTAACACCAAACCGACCCGTACCGCTTGGCGAAAACTGAAGTTAGGTGAACTAGAGTACAATATACCGAATGAAAGTATTTATAAAGTAAGCATTGAATTTATCTTCCTCACCCTTTCAGGTGCGCGAGGACGCTCTTCTTCTCCTATGCTATGCGTGTGACTTCATCGCGGGAGCCACTGGTCTCCCCAAGGGCGTCCTCTGGTCGGGGTCCATGCATCCCAAGACGACTGCCAAGCTCTCCCTTGTCGCCTCCCTCATATCTTTCTATAGGACGTTTTGAGCCTCTCGATAAATTACTCAAATCTATGAGCTCGAATGCTCTCGCGTTTCACTGGGAGACACAACACGACTTTCCTCTCCCGCAAAACACGACTAGCATTTGTAACGGATACAATCCGAGTCGCGAGGCAACTGCGTAAGCAAGGGGATGGTTTCACGGCGTCAGAAAAGCTGCTCCAATTCAAGCCTTCGAGGAAGGAATGGGCTGCTGAGCACTTCTCAGTCACACCTTCTTACCTCAGGAGCGATTATCGCCAGCTGACGTAGATAACGAATCCAGTATCTTAATGGAGGTAGCCAATTGACTCCGTCACTGTATCTCGAATATGCGACCGCCTCCTAACGTCTTCCGATACGCAGGTGAGTAAAATTATGACTCCTAATTGTATTAACTTATAAAATGGAATAGAGTCCGGTATTTACTTTTTTACTACCAGACTGTTTGTACTGGTTTGTTTGTGAATTCGTTTCACTTGCATTGAAAGATTTTTGGGATGGTAGGCATAGATGCCACCCTCAGATACCATGCCGAGATGGGATAGGATCATACAATTGCCTGGAAAATACTTGACTTCCATTTTTCGGGGGGGGGGGTACCTAAAATTTTGAGTTCAATTGGTCGGGGGGTACCCAAAAAGCCAAAAAAAAATTTCGGCACTCCATGCCGCACGTTCTTTCTTTCCTTTGTGTGATTCGTTTGCTTTCATTGTCAATGCTGACTGGGCATGCTCGCTATCTTCTTTTTTTTGGGTACCCTATTTGGTACGTACGTATTTTCCAAATATGGACCCCTACGGCGGGTACTTGCGGTGTTCTTACCCCCATAACCTATATACCAAAAAAATCAGGGATTTTTTCTGATTGTTGGAGCTGGAAATCAGACATATAGGCCAACATCTGACCTGTCATCAGAATTGTTGAAAAACGCCAAAAAGAGACCAAAGAGGGTACCCCCCCCCCGGCGGGCACTTCCGGTCATACTGCCAAAGTGATATATATTTTATAAAATTCGTCTGATTTT
>JACMIG010002388.1:0-15479 GCA_014805385.1 Levipalatum texanum | reverse complement strand
GATTGCACAACTGGGATGTAGCCGGGATGCCGCCGCTCCCCTTCGGCTCATGATACACACTTGTCATTTTGCAAAAAGGTTTTAGTTCAGCGCCTCTTATATTCAATGCAGTTCCTTGCCATAATTCGTGGTGCGCTGCCCCGTGGTGTGGGTGGTGCGGGATGAGTGCGGTCGATCGATGTGTAGTATTCTCTGCTTGGGAGGCGAGGCGGCGAGAGAGGGGAGCGGAGAGAGGGATCGAAAGAGGCGAGAATGCTCCTCCTCCCTTGCTGACCGGCTTATACCCCTGCGCGAGCGGCGACCTTTCTCGGATCTCCTCCCCCCGTGAGTGGCTGCGTTTAATTTATTGCTTTCTAATGATTTTTATCGGCGCTTGCCGCTCCCTGCAATGTGACAGGGCGTTTCATTTTGCGTATGCATCACGCGTGCTTCACGCCGTGTTCACGCATATTTCTCAGAATTAGGATTATTCATGTTTCTGACATACGGTTTTAAAAGATATTAGAAAGTAAATGCACGACGTGAGCTTTTTGTAAGCTTGCTCTGCAAAATGCCGCAAGCGATAGTTCAGTTTTCGATTGTGTTTGGAGTCATGTTCGCACTGGGTCTCCGGTCCCTATTTATGCGTGATATTTCAGACCATAATCTCTGGAACGTCGCTCGTAGCCCCGGTCAATGCAGCTGCGAACGGATCCGTGTGGTCTCTTCTGTGTCGCTTTCATCTACGGCGCATTGATTTACGCGGATTATGCCCTCGCGAGATGGATGATCATTCCCACGTTTACTACTGGGTAAGTTATTTAAAAAGGAACTCAGGAGTTTCTTGGCATGATGCCAACCTAAATGGGAGTGCAATACTTGATTTCCATAAGCTGTAGTATGGCCCATACTGTATGGGCTAATGCACTCCCATTTACATTGGCATGATGCCAAGAAGTTCCTGACAGTCCCATCAGTGTGGAGTATTTAGATGTTCCAAAGATGTAAAATTTCCAAGGAAGCTTTCACAAATATTTACGTAGAATAACATAGCGAACCCAGACTTCAACTTTGAAAATAAACTTGGCGTTTCAAAATAATAATGAGAAAAGGATCCATTTACAGATTCTGGGCGCCACTGCACATTGCCATCTTCAACACCCTCTTGGTGCTCGTGATTATTTCTCACGCCCGCACAATGCTAGCCGATCCTGGCATCGTACCTATCAGCCGCAATAAGTAAGTCTGTTTTATCAACTCGCAAAATGAGTTACCAATATCGTAAAATAGGTTACCAAAATCGCAAATAGAGTTACCAAATTCTCGCAAAATAAGTTACCAAAATGGCAACTCGACTCGAAATAAGAGTTGCCAAAATTGCGAAATTTCTCAGACCTGTGTTCACAGCATCAGATGTAAACAAATTAATAGTTCAAAGACTCCTAAAAAAATCTTTTTTAAAACATGTTTTTCAGTGACGTGAAATCGCGGCGTCGCGTTGTGGACGATTCATCGGATGAGGGCAGCAGCGACGCCGAGATGTTCCTTCCTCCCGCACAAGCCGTAAGCATCGAATATCATAAATACATTGTCAGAGATTAAAGTGATGCGGAGGCGACACGCGAACGACTCCGGTGTAAGCAACGTAGTGATTGTAATCAAGCGCAGAAAATCATTCATGGCGCTGCTTACCGCGGAGTATTCTGCGCTTCGCCTCAGCATCACTTTAATAACGGACAACAAGATGCCGACTAAATACTCCGATGTGTATACTGCGCACAAAATGCACACGGGTTCTAAAACGCGGATTTTGACATTCTTTTCACTGGGCTCCATAAATCTGGGCACGACCACTTTGTCGGTCTCTAATAAATTTAATTTATGTTTTTTTCGCAGTTTTGCCGAATTTTACATTCAGGGCATTTGTTGATGCCCCTGCGAGAACTGGGCACATTTCTTCCTCTCCCTTTCCATTTCTCTTGCAATCAGCGGATGACTGCCAGTGAAAGGCGATACTTCCCAGTTGTCCCCCCGCCGCATCCACTCCGACTTCCGTTTTTGTGAATGGTCTCCATCTCGCTGGAGAAGGGAACCCCAGGACTGGATTAAATTGAAGCCTTCTAGTTTTTTGGGGGGGACGGCGGAAATTAATTGCGGATAAATGTGCTGGGATGAATGGTGGCTTATTCCTGGTGCCAAGGAAACATCTCTCCACTGTTCTCCCGTTTCTCTATTCACCAGACAAGTTAGAAAAACGATAGAACTGTGAACGTACATTCCGTATGGTTAATTCTGCCGATAATTGTTTTTTGGGGGGCGAACGGAAGAAACTAATTATATAGGATGGGATGAATGCTGGCTCATTCCTGGTGCCAAAGCGTATCTAATTATCTTTCTTCATCAGGGCGAGGACTGGTCGGTGTGCACGCGATGCGAGTCAATGCGCCCGCCCCGCGCCCACCACTGCCGGGTATGCCGGAGATGTATACGGAGGATGGATCATCACTGTAAGTGCACTAGTTTCAAGGGCCGAATAGTATTCGCTGGTCGCCCTGTTTTCATCGTTTAAAGAAGGTCTGGCAGCAACTTGGCGTCCGTGGAATAGATTAAGAGTATTAAGATTACGGAATCGTACAATTCACGGATTTCAGAAATTTATGTCGATAAATCGCACGATTTTTGCTAGACTGCGCTTTCAAATGCATTTATGAGTCTAGACTGATCATGCGCCGACTGATTTGGTGCAACACGGACGTCTAATTAGTCGCGCAGACTAGACTGCCCAATGCTACAGTATCCAAGGCACTCAATTTTGAGATGGTCTTTCGTTTGGTAGAAGTGAGCTACAGAGAGAGGTATCAAACTGCTCGTCGTGAAGAGCTGATTCCGATGCGCTCAAAATCTCCGATTCGCAAGTTGCTGCTAGACCTTCTTTAAAGAAGGAGTAGGATTCCGGTCCATAAAACAGCTGTGGAAATTGGCTAAAATATTCTAAAATGCAGACACAGGCGAAAGTGCACTTGTACTTTCGCCTGTGTCTGCATATTACACAGCTGTTTTACGGACCGGAATCTTGCTCCTACTCCTTCTTTAACAATACAGAATGAACGCTGGTCGCCCTGTTTTCATCGTTTAAAAAACGCACTATTTTCATCTCTATCGGAAATCTTCAGTTTGCGATCAGTATTCCGTAACTTTATTTCAGGTCCGTGGGTCAACAACTGCGTGGGCGAATTCAATCAGAAGTATTTCCTCCAGTTCCTCATTTATGTTGGCCTCTGCAGCGGCTACGCGTTGCTGTAAGCGCTTTATTCGCGTTAAATAATTTAATGTAAAATATTCCAGGGTCGTCATCCTTTCGTGGGTAAATCACAACGAAAAGGGCGAAACGGGCATCAAGGGGCCGAGCGGCCAGAATGGACATCATCTCAAGGTAACAATCGAATATTTTTCTCCAGGGCAAATTATTTTAAATCATTAGAATATTATTATATTCTTATCATTCAGGTACTTCACACCATTATGCTGTGCATAGAGGCCATGCTCTTCGGCATGTTCGTCTGCGCCGTCTCTTGCGATCAGGTGAGCATTTTTTTCGATATTATTTACGGCATGATATTCTTTAGGACCGTAAATAACATCGAAAAAAATTAGTTCTCTACGAGTGCGCTTTCCTTGGAATGCTGCATAATTGCATTCTGGTTGCAGATAAGCTTAGCTTCATTTAAGATCTATTGGGTCTAACTAAATACGTGGACTGGGGTGGACTCGCTGATTCTATCCGAAATAACTTGTTTTTTTTCTGTAAGAACTAGTGTTAGCCAAAAGCTGCAATGTTGGAACTTGAGATGCTTGCGGTGGTTGAGATCTGCATAAAGCAGCTTGAGATGCTTGAGATTTGCCGCGAAGCTAGCCAATAAAGCAAATGACCATAATTCGTCAACCCATAAGGAGTGGGTTAACTTCTAAAATCTTCCTTTCAGTTGCAAGCCATCTTCAACGACGAGACGGCCATCGAGCAGTTGCAGCGACGGAATCGACGGAGTCCTCGGCGGTCGCGATCTGTCTCCCGCATCGCTCTCCTGCGGGAAGTCTGCGGAGCAGGTACGGTAGTCCTGAAGACCTGGAAGCTGAATTCAAATTGCGATAGTACATAAAATTTATATTTTCGTGAGAAAATATCGTGATAAAATAAAAAAATAAAATCTCCCGTTTTAAGCTAGCTATCTTTGGTCCTTAGACGAATCATAGATGAAAGTTGCGAAAGTTTGAGGTTGAAGATAGTCGGTTGAACGTGTAGCATTTTGTCTATGATATAAAATAAAAAAATAACAGATGATATTTTTCAGGTCCCGTCTGGAGCTGGTTGCTGCCGTGCACGATGGCACCGACGGAGAGAGAAGTTACGCGCTTCCCCGATCCACCTACTCACTATGAAGTGTGACCGGAGAGATACCCAAGCTTTATATCGATCGATAATCAGTTGGTAGTTTATCGATCGATCATTACTCCCCGGTTCGTTGCTTACCGATTGATAGTCTTCTCGATCGATGATCTGCGTTGCACATTTTTGCACAAATCGCCTTGGAGTGCCATTTTGAGTTTTAGTTTACATTTTGATGATCTCTAGATTCCGAACCTTATCACGGTCACTATTGCTTGGCATCGAATTGCAAGTTTATTGTGATTTGATGACTAACCGGTATTTAAAAATCAAATGGTCGATTCGATTCGTAGACCATAGGTGCAAGACTTTAGTGTATATCGCATGTGCAACGAATGAATTAGATAGAGATATTTATCCATCCGCTTACTTATCCTTGTAGTATGTTTCCATCGGTACTCCATGTGCATGTTTTACCATTTCTATAACGGGTTGTTCGTTACCAAAAAGAATTTGATAAATCCCAGATGATTTCTTAATTCGCAAAGTTGGACACAACATTGAATAACAAACACAGTTATGAGCGATTACAAGCACACCTTGAACATGGAACCCCTTTTATCAGCTATTGTGCGCTCTTGCGTAACGTCGATGTAATTACTGGTTCGCATTCTCCTGAATCAAAACAAGGCCAATTAGACCCGTCGCAGCTTCGCTTATCTTACAATTCGTCCTGTGTTCTGATGCTTATTCCAACACTTTCAGGGCTCACAATCAGATCGTCCAGTTTTTTCATCGCCCAACTCCTGAGGATTAACCCTTAGGACTTACACCGCAACTTGAGGCCAGTACAAGTTTGTTTTATTCCGATTTAAGGCCCATTCCTTCGTTTGTCTCACACTCTTGTGCTCGGATCCGCCAATTTCTTCTACGCATAACTCCGGTCACCAGACCTTCTGGTCCGGTGACTGGAGTTCATTAACTTTGTCCCCTCATCAAGTCCACGGGACCTCAAAGTCCGCATGACCCTCTCTCTCCCTACACCTCGAGGACTCATCGACTCAAATTAAGAGGGAAGAGAGGGCGGTCGCACTGGATAGTCGGATGCAGCGAGAGCGCCAGACCACCAGAGCACGTGGCCAGAGACTGAGCTTAGACAGAGAGGCAATCAGCTGTCTTCTCCCTCTCTCTCTATCCTCCCGCACTTCGAGGGGTCAGTTAGACTTCGAAGCTATGCCGTTCATCGGTCGTGACTGGCGCGCTCCCGGTGAGACTTGGATCAAGACGCCCCATACCAATGGGTGGGAGAGGACCAAGCTGAGGCCGATTCAGGTTGGTTACCTTCTTACCTTTTATGGGCATATAGCGCGCTTCGCCTTAAACGCTCCTGGTTTCCTTGGATTGGACGCTGAATATAGTTTACATAGCTGTAGGACCCTTTCTTGAGTCTTGGCCTCAAGATGACTGCTTTGCATAGTATTCTCTAGAAGCCTTTTGGTAGTTTGCCAACGTTTAGCTGCCAGCTTGAGCGCTTCAGTCAAGAGGACACTTTAGGTAGTTTGCCTCTTCCCCCCAAAAGGAATTTTTTATGGTATATTTGGGGGCGCATCCTTAGATCCCCAAGGTTGTTAGACATGCTCATCTTTATCGGCGTCAAACTGGATGCCTCTTTCTCCTCTCCTTCCCTCTTCCTTCCTCTCCTCTACCTCCTCCGACCTATCTCAAGGCAATCTGTACACGGCGCTTCATGTTGTCTTGTTGGGAAGGGAAGGGAGAGCAAGGATCCCTCCCAGCATCTTTCGTCTCTCTCCCCCCCCCCTCCCCCAACAAAATCGACTGCGCCTTTGCGGGGTAGGAGACAGCCCAGAGAGGGAGGCCGCTATTTTGGACACTGATTCGCTTCCAGTAGG
Source organism: Levipalatum texanum (assembly GCA_014805385.1). NCBI lineage: Eukaryota > Metazoa > Nematoda > Chromadorea > Rhabditida > Diplogasteridae > Levipalatum > Levipalatum texanum. The sequence continues at coordinate 9,206 of JACMIG010002388.1, read as the reverse complement.
GATAGAGAAACGCAGCTGCTAAAAGGACGGGGACAAAGGGGGAGTATATAGCAGGACCGGCTGTCAAGAATGACTGGCAATTTCTGGCATGGTATATGGAAAACTTCCATTGGTTACCATCCTACCCGCAATTCGTTAAAAGAATAGGAGCAACTTTTGATACCAACCACGTTGCTTACAGCCATTGGTTTCTTTTATCGTTATGACCCCCGGTGGTCCCAGCTTTAGTATAGATGGATGAACTGCTTGACTTACCAGACATCCCTCTGTCATCTGGATCGCTGGACGCTGTTGTGCTTAGAGGGAACGGCTCGAGTGTTTACTCCGACCCCCTCACTTTGTCTCCGTCCGAGGGAAGAGCCGATTCGAGAGGGGACTATCCCCCTCTTCCCCCTGGTGGCCCTGGTTGCCTCTGAGGGGTATTAGGGAATCTGCGTCCCTATGGCAATTGGACTGCAGTTCCCACTCGGTCCGCTCTCGGACCTCATCAAAGATTGTCTCACCTCCAAATATGCAGGAAGTAAATACTGTGCATTTTTAAAGGGCATTAGTGAAGTTGCCGGTTTGTATAAATAATTCTTCGTGGGGTATAATCCTCCCGGGGTCGAGGACTGAGTCCCCAAGGGTTCATCCATTGCCTTCCCCTCATTCCCGGAAAGAGTCAGCTGCTTCGGGCTCGTTAGACGTCCCGAGGTATAGGATACGAAGTGGCCGTCACGAGCATCACTATCTTATCTGAGGCTATAGGAGAGTGGACAGACAGAAGGGCCAGGTGTCGAAATATCAGCTGAGCGGCACGGGGAGACTCGGCGGAGTCAGAGTCACGCAAGATTACACCAGCCTGAGATGACGACACACCTAAGGGTGGTCCCCAGCTGGGGCTAGGCGAAAGGGCATCTGTAGGGAAAGGTCCTTTCAAAGGACAATACGTGTCCAAATACATTATGGAACAAGCATGTCTGTCAGTGGGCATCATGATTTAGACAGCCTCAAGTGAAGCATGTGGAAAGTCTTCCTCTTCGACCCCCGGGATTATAGTCCATCGGAGAATTATTTATTCGGCCAGCAACAACAATACTTTCCAGATGCTCTGAGTATTTACTTCCTGCATATTTGCCATGCGTGCGACGACCTCTATGGGAGTAGGAGGGGGAGGCGGAGAGAAGGGAGAGGGGAGGGAGCGGGGTGGCAACTAGCAATTTCGATTCCCAGTTCACACTCGACCCTGTACAGAGGTGATCAAGTGGTATTGAATAGAGGGAGAGAGGGGAGGAGTAGAGAGAGGAGAGAGAGGAGTATGGGGGTACCCCCACCTACCACCTGCCCCTTACCACCCAGTCCGTTCACAGAACCTGTAATCTGTCGAGGGGGTAATAGCAAGCCGGGGGTTTAGAGAGCAGGTGGTACCTCACCGCTACTCGGGTGTCATGAAACTAGGAAGTGTGAACACGGAACTCCCTCTGAAACTGCGTCAAGGGAACGAAACGAGCCACGAGAACAACGTGCGCCTTTTCAGATCGTCTCCGATGCCATAAGTATCCCGTCTTCGCCCTCGACTCCCGCTGCGGGGTCCTCGTGCCCGGACGTCTTCGTCCTGCCCTCCTCCCTCGATGAGGGTAAGCACCGGGAATGCGCCAGGGGCACCAGAATGGCGCAAGGGGTGCTATGACGCGGTTTCGGTGCTAGACTGTTATCATTCACGATGATGATGATGGGGGTATCCACAAACATGTTGTCCCCCTCTTCGTTCTCTCTCGAGGTGCTCAGAGGAGAGTACTATTGTCTTATCACGAGGAAGCAGCACAAATGCACACAAATATTTAGCCGGCAGTTTAGGAGCGTTACCGTAACCCAAACAATCGTTGCAGGACGCGGAACTATTTTATTCGTACAGTAACCCAAACTTTCTTTGCAGGACGCGGCACTTCCGCCTCCTCCGATGATTCGCAGAGCGAGGACGAGGTCTGGGTGCCGCACTGCTTTGTCAAGAGCAAGACCAAGGAGTTTATCGGTAAGTTACGGTGTTTAGTAGATCCCTGAATCAGGGATTCAAATTCAAATTGGCGCCAACGATTAGTTCCCCTGAATCAGGGATTCAAATTCAAATCCCAAGTTGCTATTTACAGGATGCACCAGCATGAGCGAAGCCTTCCACCGCCTCGATATAGCGAGGGCCGTTTCCGATATGCGGAGGTTCTCCTACGTCTGCAAGGTAAGGAAGTGCGCCAGGGACCTCGGCACTAGAAGGGCGCCAATGAGCCGTTGACGCGGGCGCGGTGAATTTATTCCACCCGGAGTGGTATTTGCATCCTGGTGTCCATGACAACCGAGAGAGAGAGAGCATAGAGTGAGGAAGAGAACGAGGAAAACCCTGCTACAATGGCCTGGGATATGGCCTAGAGAGTATGGCGGACAGAGAGGCGCAGACATCTAAAGATCGCGCAAAGCATGTAATTAGTGCGCATGCACACCTCTATGATTGCTTCCCCCTTTACCGGGAAGGCTAAATATTTGGCACCGTGCCAAGAAATTTTATCCCCAAAAATTCCAGGTCGTCTCCATCCTCGTTGAGGAGAAGCTGCGCAATCTCTCCGCAACCGCCCGCAAGTCTCTCCTCTCCATCCTTACTGCCATTGTTCTTCGGGCCAGCGAGGTAATTGATATTCCCTACTAAAATATACCCTTATAAATTCCCGCCTGTCCAAAGGTACCGTAATCTAGGCCCCCATCCCAAAGCCTACCGTATTCGTTTAAAGGAAGACCTCGACGTCACTACCGCCCGCGAACTCCTCAACACCTTCAGCAGCGGCCTCGATGCCCACCACGTCTGTGGATCGCCGCAGGTAGGGAGATCTTTCTAAGGCATTTAGCGCATAGCTCTCACTTGCTAAATGCAGTAGCAATCATGATCCGCCCCTCGCTTAATGGAGTAAATTTTCAGCTGACGGCCCGCCATCAGCTCGCCGTCGATGGACTCCTTGACGCCGTCTCTTCGGCTCGTCCCCTTCCCCTCGCAGAAAGTGACGAAGGCGCCACGACGTTCCTTGATCTCCCGCGTGAGGTGAGGAATTTGAATCTTGACAGGGAGCCAAGTTTTAAATTCAGGTCCTTTCCCTCGTCCTGCGACGTCTCTCGGACTCCAAGTCGATCTTGGAAATGGCCAAGGCCCACGCCGTCTTCGAGCGCATCGTAGAGGAGGAATCGACTACGTGGAAGAAACTCTCCCAGTTCCACTTCCCTGCCTGGAAGATCGAGAAGGCTAGGTAAGCGTATTTTACCGCTCCGCTAAATACTGATTACGGACTGCTCACTAATTAACGAGAATATTCCAGGTCTGACAAGCCGGAGATGACTTGGCGCGAGACGTTCTTCCACTGCAAGAAGATGCACGGCCTACGAGAGGTAAGCCACTTTCTATGCGCAGCGCTGCAAGCATCGGTGGTTCAGTGGTAGAATGCTCGCCTGCCACGCGGGCGGCCCGGGTTCGATTCCCGGCCGATGCAATCGTTTTGCATTTCAGGTATACACCGACATGATCAACATCTGCTGCCACTGCAAGGCGCTGTTCTGGAAGTCGCTCGGACACCCGTGTGTCCGCCCTGGTTCTCCTTCGGTCCGCGTCACTCCCCAGCAGTTTGTGGACATGCTGCTGTTCCTGTAAATAGTGTACGTACTTGAGACCCTTTGCGCTTTCTTATTCCGCGTTCCCAATTTCGGCCTTCAGCACAACCTTAGAAATCAGAAAGCTTTCTTTACAATACCTCATGTACCCCCCTGCCAGGCTTCATCGTTGTTATAGAATACGAGAACTTTTTTCGCTGTACCACCCGCTTTTCTTTCATAATGGTGTACCATACTTGTAGACGCCCGCGAAATTCGTTGCCAGACCATCCCAGAATTTTCACCCCCTTCTTTCGCTCGTCCGGTTGTAATCGCAGTTCACTCACAGCAGAAGATCACGAAAATCGGTGATGAGACTTACCCCCCTTCACTTGTTCTCCAACCTAACAGAGCTGTGAACCACTTGAGTATTTCATTAGTATTTAGACTCAAAATCCCGGTGTATATATCTCGAATTCTTTCTAATTTCATTCGCCTAGTCCCTTGATCAGAAATCAAACCCGTGTTGTCTACTCATCGAAAAAGAGCAAGCTTTCAATGTCGACAATGAAGATTTCATGCTTATTCGCGCAATTAAATAAACAACGTGAACAAGAGTTATTGATTAGGGCGCGTAATGTCAATACAGGCTGTGAAGTTGAAGTTGAGAAGCGACAAGTTCAAAGTACTGAAGGGGATGAGGAAATATCTGACAGAGTCAGCTGTCACGAAAGATCACGCACTTTTTCCGTGGTGAGTGGTCACGGGAGATTTGAAGGTCCCGTAGTTTCTCGACGTCTCGGTCTCCTTGGATCCTCAGGGATCCTTGAGGATCCAGAGGGATCTCAGGGAGGCAGAGAAGCGGTTTAACTGGGATGAGCTCGATCATCTGATCTAGAGAGAGAAGCTGTTCCTCGTCCAGAGGTTTCGTCCTCGAGACTGACCTCCCCTAGTGGTCCGGTCATACGGATGTCATTTGATCACAGGTCGAAGAATTCTTACTCGTTTACGAGTCAATGTCGAACTGGAGACATCAAAGTGTTCGCTCGCAAGACGTCATAATTCGTGGTTGAGAAATCATAAAGAAAACTTCAGAGCGATGAGACGGACTTCAAAGCAGAGGACCAACAGAAGCAGCTTATTTCCCCCATGGTTGCTTGTATGTTCCCTGATCCGAGGGCTCTTTCTGTCAAGAAGCAACAGACACTGCTTATTCCTTTTCCCTAAGGCAAGGAGTGCAGAGAATCGGTCGTTCACTCTATATCAGCACTTATTGCTAGGAGTACGCTTACAAGCCCAGGCATCCTGATGAGAGGCTAAAGGGCATGACGTCCTGTTGGTGTCCCGCTCAACTTCACATCTCCGTGTTGCGAATTCCAAGGTCCAAAGGACAGGTCCTGACATCCTGGAGAGAAACTAAAGGGCATGTCGTCCTGTTGGTGTCCCGCTCATCGCCACAGTTGCGAATTCCAAGGTCCAAAGGACAGGGCATCCCCCGTGGTGTAAACGGCTGCACTTTGTTTAAGCTCTGCGTCATAAGTGCGGATCTTCTCCAGTGATTGTGAGAGGAGAAGAGGGAATCGTTTAGAAGTGCAGTGACCGATGAGCCGAAAATTACACAACACCAACTCTCGTTCGCAAGAGTGGGGGAGGCTTAAACCGGGAGTCCCAGTGACCCTTGAGCGAATGGAGATTTATTGTATAGGCACGCACCACAGAACATCTAAATACCGTTCCGCGTTCCAAGTGGTTATCTCCATTGTGCTTTCTGTATCTCCGGAAATACAAGGCTGAAAATGTGTATGCTAGCTGGACATGGATTCCAGCCGAAGTAAGCAAAAGGTGTCGGAGATGTAAGATTCGGAATTTTTCCTCCAATTCGATAAGTTATAAGGTCTTTGGAGCGCCATAATATGTGGGAATGAGGATTGGGTATGATCGAAGTGATCATCGTCTTGCGTTGTGTTCCTTCCGCGTCTGGGACAAGAAGGCGTCTTTCTCAACAATAGTGAGATGTCTGGGGATCGCCGGTTGATCATCCGTTCGAAAAGCGTAAATATCGGTAGTAAAGCGATGCAGTGAAGATTCACGGGTACTCAGCTGTACGCCGCCGAATTAAAAAAACTAATAATGTAAATGACGCGCACAGAACGCTCAATTTTATATGGCGTCCGTGCATTGGATGGAAGTTCTATTCTACGATCTCCATAGATTTGTTCGCGACTTATACGATTTTAGTTTTTTATTCGGTGCTCTCTTATGTATATAAGCAGAGATATTTCCAAGAGCAATCCCACGGGGCACACTTTCAACTTCTCGCACTCGAGCATACCCAGGGGACTCATTCTATGTTACCAAGTCAAATGCTATTAATTTACTAAAAGCTGCCTCTCGATCTATCCGAAACATCCGCTATGTTGAATATTCCCCGGGAGATTCTGCTAGAAATCGCGCTTCATCTGGAACCACGCGAGCTGCGACAGCTGAGAGCAACATGCATGTAATATTTTAGTAATTCGAAAATTTCTAACCATTTTTTGAAGAAACCTGCGTTTCTTTCTCGATGACAACGAAAAGAGCCTGAGGTGCGATATCGTTCGGGTAATCTATAAGATGTGGGTGCCATATAAATGTTCCGAACATAATAGAAAGGAAGAGCGATTCACGATGTTGGATGGAGTAGAGAATGCGGTGACTCCATGCGTTGACAAGGTATTGTCGCATAGTATGCGTGCTACGTCTACGTACCACACGTGCCACGACGTAACATGGGTGCCGCGCATAGTATGCGTGGTACGCACAGTATGTCGCATATTATCGACGAACCAACCTCGTCTTTGGCCAGACGACGAGAGAAATCGGTTTTCAAATGGAGAGAGAGTTTGGGCGGAACGCGAATTTATACTCGTTTGGTTCGCTGACAATAGTATGACGAGGTATAGTACACAAAGTTTAAAGTGGAACAAATTTGAAAAATTTGAAAGATTTCAAATTTTTCAAATTTTTTGCTCGCGAAAAAGTGGACCTAGGAGGAATACAAAGATACCGTTCGACTCGCCGTGAAATTCTGCGTCGGATGTGATGCTTACGGGATTCCGAACTTAAGGGGCTGGAAACTTGGCAGGGTGCCAAAAATTCTTGGCAAGGTGCCAAAAACTAAAAATTGCTGGAAACCCGTTTTCTTTGTAACTAGACCACTTTTTAAGACTTTGTAAGAACCTCTAGGACTTTTAAAACTATTTTTATTTTTTGGCACTTTGCCAAGAATTTTTGGCACCGTGCCAAGTTTCCAGCCCTTTAAGTTCGGAGTTCCGTAAACATCACATCCGACGCAGAATTTCACGGCAAGTCGAACGGTATCTTTGGATTCCTCCTAGGTCCTCTTTTTAGCGAGTTACGCTAAAAATTTGAAAAATTTGAAATCTTTCAAATTTTTCAAATTTGTTCCACTTTAAACTATGCGTACGATATCTGACTGACAATGAGTGTGATCTGACTGGGAGTAAGTTCATTGAGAGTTTTGCAATACTTGAATTCGTCCGTGTAATCATGTTCGTCGAATTGACATCAAAAGGGCAAAAGTTTTGTTAAAAAAATTCAAAATATATTTTGTTGACTAAAAAAATGTCAAAAGCAAAAAAATGACAAAAATGTCTTCTACGCTAATAAAACAGTCAAAAATAATCAGTGCAACTTTAAAGGAGGGGTGAACAGACTCTCGGGGTACAAATGATGCTGATTTATTAGCCAGCACTGCATTACCGCATGATTTCTGACTGAGACAGTTTGTTTTTTCAACCCATGAATGTGTAGGTTCGAGCGGTCGCGGTCATGGAATTGTCGCCATCTCCTGAATTTTTCGACATTTCCCAATCAAGAATAAAAGCCGCAGAGAGGCTTGAAGCTCTTGCAAGCGTTCCTTTTGCCCACTACATCATCAATATGGCGAAGGTAAATACATATATGGATCCTAAAATGAAAAAGTTGGATGTAGTAAACTTCCCCTGCCTTAAAAGTGCACTTCATGCACGCAAGTGCAGTCCACTTTACAGGCGTGGGAAGTTTACCACACCCGACTTGTTGATCTAATTGTAAGATGTCTTCTTTTTAGTCCCATATGATATAAGTTATATCTTCCCTTCATTTATAGCTGCGGAGAATGGTAGCGTTAGGCGTGGGGCTTCCTTTCATTGACATAAAAACATGCAGTTCACACTCGAAACAAATGTGTTCCTTTTTCAGCTTGCAATCAATGATTCCTTGCTCGACATATTGCATAAAATGAAGCATCGCGTAAAAGTCATAGATTTTTCAGAGTGTTCGATTGAAGAATTGGGAGCATTTCCAACGTAAGTTCAATTTTTTTGAAAATTCCGTCCGGTCACGCGATCTTCAGAACAAGCATGTCATTCTGCTCTTGCGTCTGGCCGAACGGAGGTGAACCGAGAAATTGGGAATCCTTCTCAACGCCTCTCTTCGGGTACACAGACATTAAAAGTACAGAACGGCCCAGCGACCGATTGTGAGTATGGGCTGGATTTTATGCGTTTCGCCCATTGAAATATGTAACGTTTTGAAAAAAAAACTTGATCTTTATTTCTTACCTAGGACTGTGTTTATAATTGACTTCGGGTTTCGCAAAAATAGATAAATACAATCGTCCACTCCATTACAGTGTGACATCCTTGATACGTCAGGAATCTCTGCACTTCTTCGATTATTACCAAGACAGGAAGAGACTGTCTCCCAAAAACATTCGTGAAGTACTACTGTCAAGAATCAAGCCCTTAGGTTATTTCGGGACAGCAAGTTATAATTTTTATATCTCAGTATTCATTCACCTGCTAGCGAATCGCTCGTTTTCGCGTAATAGCGAACATTTAGCATAGAGCGCTTAATTAGATGGGTTTTTGAATATATGACGGCGAATATAACTGAAAAATGAATGGGGAATTGAATCAGGCCACTTCGGATGAACTCGCGGCGGAATGGGCCGGAGTTGCTACGAAAGTATCCTTGAAGATTGAAGAGTTGAATTGCCTTTCCCTTACGAGCAGAGGCGTTCGGAGTTACGTCGAGGTTTGACCAATCATGGTTAAAAATGCGTTTTTACACCATGTCTTATTGTTAGCTATATGGTATATAGTGTATTGTGCCGCACCACTGAACTTCTAATTTCCCGTTTCGCTGGCAACACTTCCTCGTCCAATATAACAGCTCTAGGAAAGGATCTACGGATATTTTTTTATTATCCTGGGAAGGAATCCATGGCCAGGTGGCAAGCAAAATTTCTATTTCTACTCAAAGATACAAACAGAACTGTCTGCTAATGGGCACAAGTCTTTTAGAAGTTCTGTGGTGCGGCACAATATACGTTTTTTGCACGTCAAATTGCTATTTTTGCACGTCTAATTGCTGTGTATAATCTAAACCATCGTTTCTGGATTTGCAATACTAGGTCTAATCTCGTCACTTGAGACGACTTTTGACCAGGCCACCGGAAGCCTGCCGCCGTAGTAAAGTGTCTCGATCTGAGGTCAAACCTGACGTCAGGTCTGGAGAACAGACCTGAGGTCCGAACTCTGACCTGACGTCAGGTCGAAATC
>JACMIG010002387.1:1141-11740 GCA_014805385.1 Levipalatum texanum | reverse complement strand
GGGGAAAGTACCTGTGCCCTGAAGTCGTGTTCCTGTAGTCCCTCCCTCTGTATCATGGTGCCCATGGCTCCATCGTAGACGAGGATTCTCTGTCTGGCGGCGGCGGCGATCTCCTCGAAGATCGGCGACAGAGGGGCCATCTCAAGGGAAGGAGGACTGGACGCCGACAATGAAAGGTGAGAGGATCCAAGTGGAAAGATGGCGAGGAAAAGGAAAGACAGATCGCAATGGGCTGTCGAAGTGCAGACTACTTTGAAGTTGTTCTTTTCTCCATTCACGAAATGGTTCTAATTGTAAGCAGGGAAGGTGCGAATTGGCAGAGAGATTATTTGGTCGATCGAAGAACAAAGGGCGAATGGGAGGAAAGTGCATAACATCGGGGGTCCAATCGCACAGTGACATCTGGTGACCGATTGCAGCACAATTCGAATGGCCTCTACCTGACTGTATTGCGGACACGGAACATGAGAAGAGCTCTTTGCCCAAGACAATTCGCGTCCACAACGTTATCTTTGCACGTAGCAGTCAACTGCTTATAGGATTGTCCTTCTGGTACTATTTGTAGAAGGAATACGTGAAAGCAGTTTTATTGATTTCAAAATCAGTAAGTGGTTCGAGATCCCAACGGATAGACAGGACGAGCACGGGCAAATGGGAGAGATAGCAAAGTACAAAGTTGGGAACGCGATAAAGGACGTCTAGATGGGATGATATGGTGCGATGGGAGAGAGAGAGGCGCTTTCTCTAACTCCCTCCCTCCCTCCACCATCACTTTGGGCACTGCGAGGCTACCACATTCCAGATAGCTGATGCAATCGAAAATCTCGCTAGTTTCATGTTAGAATAGTGAAACAATCGGCACAACTGGTAGCGAGGTTTCTATTTAATTGATACTGCTCGACGGCACTTTCGAAAGTAATTTTTTTAACGAGGTTAGCATTCTTGAGCCCCTTCCGATCTCATAAGATTCAAATCTTCAGGAACTTCCTCGGTTATTATTATCGAATTTAAAAGAGGACGAAAATAATTGCGATATTATTGTAGTATACATACATTAGGATTAGGAATATATATCAGATGACCGTTACTGGGCTGCTTCAGGCGCAGTGTGGGCGACATTGAGTGGGAGATAGAGCTTGAACTCGGCCGGAAGTTCGTCCTCCGAGTACAATCTGTCGGCGAAATACACACGGCGCAGGCGGCAGTTAGCATGGATCTAAAATTAAATTATGATAACACGCATAAATGAAGGAAATTATTTGCCTGATTCATGGCTAATGGACTAAAGTTTTTAAATACCTGGATACGAAGGGTTTCTACGTAATTTGTGCCGTACGCTCGCCTCGTGAAGTCCGCCAAATTGAATTGAATCTGCAATTTTGAAATGAACACATTGTACTAAAGTGTTAATCGCATCTCGTCGACAGAATCTTTAATAAACTACAAACCTGGTTCCAACCGTCATCCAGTCTCATCGGCATTGTGCAAATAAAGGGCTTGACGCGTGTGCTTGATTGGAAGTTCGACGCTCGAAATCGTCGTTTTTGCCCTTTGTCGTCAAGGACCTGTGAGACCGTCAGTTGTGGTACAATTCAGGACGAAAATACACCTGCACTTCGAAGGTGAAATATTTGTTCATGTTCTTGACCACCATGACAAAGAAGGGGAGTTTTATTCCCAGAGTCTTCTTTGGATCAGATGGGCATGAAATAAAGCACGTGCTAAATAAGGATAGTACATCTATTCCGAAATTCATCGGTACCTCACATTGGCTCCCATCATCTCGATGATCAAGGACTGAATGTCTTCATCAGAGATTCTTTTAATGTGTCCGTTTTTGACCTGCAAGTATGATAAGCGCACAAACGGGGAAAAAAGTACCTGCTTATCCCATAATTGAAGCGGTTTACTCCCGATGCTGTAGAGAACAGAAAGCAGTCCGCTTTGAAAAGTGTTGTGAAACATTGCCAAACGCCTGTAATGCTCTGCGATTTTGTGAGCCGTCTCGAATGCGCTTTTAGTAGTATACGGCAGTTGCTATGGAAACAGCGCATGGAGGAATACGACAGGCGGAAGGTTTCAATGGCCGGCCGAGATGTATGAATCAATGTTCAATGTATAAATGTAGTTATGCAATTGTGAACATTGAAATTAAAGCAAATAATTGTTACTATACACTTGAGATAGAAAATGTTTTACAAGAAATACCACTGCAATTAAATATCATTTTGACCGAACGTACTACCTACCGTTCAAAGCAGTCCGAAATTAAACTCATACGGAACAGGATATTCGTGGGCGCCTCAAAAATTATCAATGCAAAGAATATGCCATGGTTTATTTTTTAACACTTTTATCAATGTCCTTACAGGTATGGGTAACCAGTACAGCGCACCGGGGAAGGCCGGTAAGTCGCCGTATACTCGCAGCGGACTGGCACCACCTCCCATTGCCAAAAAGTTTAATTGTACGAATTTATCGAAGTTAATATCTCTATGCAGATCCGGATCCGACAAACCCGCACACAAGATTAATGACCCGATGAGCTTGGAGATGCACATGGCAGACGAAAGAGTATGTAGAGATTTTTTGGATGAAATTTCAGGATGAAATTTCTATCATTTATAATATTTTTTCATTATTTATCACGATCGATCGAAAACAGCCAATGATCATTTACCAGTCGTGAATAAATGAACTGCAATACTCATCTTTTAGGTTCGAGCGGCGGGACTTTCCCCTGCCGAGAGGGAGTGGCGCGGGAAGTGGATCGCTGATCAACATCTTCACGCAGACGAGCCCATCATCGTGGACGCTGTTCACAGACAGCTCAATCCAATCCGCGTCGTCTACCGTGCCCCCTTCGACTGGCTATACCTACACTTCTTCAAGCCCACATTCGGTGAGTACTATTTGAATAAATCACGAGCATACCAATCGTATCATGAGCGACACATAATTATCACCGTGGTTCGCATTTACGAACAAAGTCTTAAAGATATTACGAGAATATCAAATTTATCGTGAGCTGTGCAAATTTATCGATAACACTTGTACAAATATCCACACCGTAAACATTCAGCAACTCTTCCTTACAGGCACGTACTATGGAACTGCCCTACGCGTCTCTCTGCCTAAAGTTGCCATCGCGTTCGTCACGTTTCAGGCTTTCTACTACTACTGGAAGTACGAGGCCAAGGTGAATTTTCATTCTTACCATTCAGCAAGAAGAGATTTCTATAAAAAAATACAATTTGAAATTTTCAGAAAATAACACGGGACTTCTCAGCTTTTATATACATAACGAAAGCAAAGTATTTATTAAAACTTTATAGGACTGGGCTCATCTTCGAGGACTGGAGACGATGCCTCAGAAGGAAGTTCTCATCCGCGGCCATGAAATCGACAGCGGTTCTTATTCTCTCTATTCGTTCATATAGCACTACTTCAGAACTGCTGGACAAGGGGCTTGTTCACCCCGAGAAGTACGGATACCTGTCGCCGAGCTTCCAGAAGAGGACGGCCAATCTCGACCTCGGAGAGACGAAGAGGCCTTGGTAGAAGAGTATTCCGACTCTACTCCTAGTAATCAGTGTGGATAAAATAAGTGTACGTGTCTTTATCGTTGATAGGAGATAAAAGTATGCCATCTCTGACGAAACTAGTACAGCAAAACCGCGGTTCAATTCCGATCTATATCTTACGTGCATATTCATCAAATATCTATTGCACAGATTGTAATGGGAGAAGAACTCGTTCGGATGCATCATCGCACTCAGGTATATTGCTATTATTATTTTATTTAAACATTATTTCTACGAGGAATCTATAGAATCTATATTTTGCGTCGTTGTTCTAGTGCAGCGGCTGCACAAAAGTGCCGCGAGAAAAATTAAGAATTTGTTCGAGTGTAATTCTTTAAGCTCACCCGCAAAGATCCAAGTATTGGCTTCGCATTCGCCGGGGATCAAAAACTTGCACAAAGGACTGCCACAATTTCTGAAAGGAGGATGAAAGTTCAAACGGTTTGTATTTGATTTATAACGATACTGCTAAAATTGAATAGACGTTGTACATATAAAATATTTATTGACCATGTCATCCCATTTTTCAGGTGGATCCGAATATACGTATCGTAGCTGAACAATTATGTCGAAACGTTGAGAGGAAATACGCGCGTGAACGAGAGGTGGAAAGGGAGAAGGAAAGGAATGAGACTGAAAGACGGCTCGCCCAACTCCACGACAGCTACAACAGGGAGATCAAGGCCAATCAGCGAAAGGTGTGTTGGTTTTCCGATATATAAGGTGGACAATATTCGAGCACGGTATTTACAGTTCGACCGCTCCCATGAGCATCTGAAGAATCAATTAGTGGATGCAGAAAACAAACTACTCCGAGATGTGGACTTGAAGCTGAAGGTTAGCGGCGGGATATTTGGGGTTCGCATGTTATGTATTTTTCCATAAGAGTGGAACAACATGGAGAGAACGCGGCGCGGTAAACGTCGCCGAAAGTTAGCGACCGAATTTTCCCGCAAATAATATAGCCATATGCGGCAACGTGTAATGATCTTTCAAGGAGCGAGAAATGCTATTAGAAGAAGAACGGGGCAAGCTGATAACTTGGACGGAAGACCTGAATCATGGGAAGAACGAGCTCGAAGGGGCTCGTCGAAGGCTTCGTCTCGCTGTCGATTCTGAATCTGAACGGTACTCTCATTCTGTATTTAGTCTACTTATTCCATTTTTAGTTGCCGAAGGGAAAGGGAGCGACTGGGCGAATGGGAGAAGAGATTACGCGAGGAAGAGGCGAATATGACTGCGATGCTCCAAGACAAGACTCAGAGGGAACGGGACAACTCTGCGATCCTCAGACTACAAACAACGGTACTACCATTGCTCATTACACTTCATGGATGAACATGACAAGCATTCAACTACAGTTCGTAAAATATATTTTTTCTTTTGCAGGCAGCGGAGCTAAGGGGGAAACTGATCGAGGAAGAAAACGAACGAAATCGATTGCAAATGCTTCTAATGCAAATGGAGGTATTATCGTCAGCCAAGACATGCTTTAATGTTTGCAAATAATAGCTCCGAAAAATAATTATACAACTTGAATTTGCAGGTAGAAGCGGGAATTGCGAAGAACTCGCATCTTCGGCAGCTGGATGAGTGCAGAAAATTGCGTGAGCAGTTGCGGGAGAAAGAAGACTACGATGAAATTCGATGGGAGAACGATCGACTGGCTGCTCAGGTATTCATTTCCAATTCCAGGTCGAGTTCCCCTGTAGGTGCGTGCCTTCGAGAAGAGGAGAGATGATCGGAAGGATGAAACTCTTCTGGCACTGGCCAGCGAGAAGGCCTCGGTTGTCAACGAGCAGTATAAAATCGCCTTATCGCTTGTGGTGACTATTTACCTTTGAAAACGATAACAATATTACCCCATTCTAGAGGGAGAAAATGAAGAGTGTGGCAGAAGAACGAGACTATTGGAGAAAGGAGTACAAGACTCAAAGGGAAGCATCCATTCGAAAAGCGCCCAAGATCATTCAATTACCAAAGAATGTCAAGGAAGAGTCGGACATCGAAGATATCGATGGCCTCAGTCAACTGACATCACAGTCCTCTTTCGAGGATGAACTTGATGGAATTCAACGGCGGATTCAGAAGATCGATTTCATGTCCAGCGTATGTTCTTGTTTTCGTTTTAAAAATTCCTTGAATTTAGAGTCTTGAAGAGACCTTGGAAGGATTGATCCAGCAAAAACCCGTGAAGATAATATCAAGATCTATTGGAAAAGAGCCAATACACGTTGATCACGATCCAACTCCACGCTCACCGGTAGAATACTTTTACTGACAATGAGTCCTTTGCGTATTCCATATATTCTGAGCTTATATGACTAGGGGACTTATGTATATGACGGTATATTATGACCGACGCATACAATACCCGTGTTCCAATGCAGACCGATGCCGTGGTGCCATCTTGGATCGTGGAGAGTAAGGAAAAGTCGCCGGTCTCGCTGCCTCCTCCCACCGCTCATCCTGCTTCCCCAGCACCTGCTCAGCAGCTGTCAGTCGCCGATGCCCCGAATCAAGTATTGATTCTTTCCAAATCTGAATTTATGTGATTTGTTTCGGTTTTTTGAAAAGTTGAACAAATTCTCATTCAGAAAGAAAATGGCGCTGGTGGAGAAGCGCAAGATGAGAGCTTGGCTGGAATAGACCCATTGATGGCTCATTACATGAAGCTGGTTATGCAAAGTAGAAAGGAATCGCAGAATGAAATGGTGAGATGGAAAATTGCTTTTTACATTTACATTTGGTTATCTCGTTATTTCAGGTTGCTGAGAAGGAAGTTGAACCGAGGAAGGAGGACCCGAGTATGGATGACGACGAGGAAGATTTCGTCCTCGAAGCCGCTGGATTCGACGGCAATGAAGAGGCATTCCAGTGGTGACTATATCGCTCATAATACCATCTTTTGGGTACAGAGATCTGACAATTTTTCTGAAGATTTTACCCCTTTGAAAAATTGTAGAGATATTTGTAAACCGTTAATTTAATGTACAAATATAGGAATTTAATGTGCAGGGCATTTTCTTTCTCCTTTCATCCAGTGGCCTAAACAGCATGATCTCACCTTTTTCACGCCATGTAATGATTACCTACATGAACTGATGTATCATAAACGTATGGAGTACTTTGTGGCATCTCAGAAATGTGGTATTTTACCATGAACTTATCTGAAAACGGTTTATGAACGTAGAAGAGCGACGATGATACCTCTAATTTTTGGGTCGCTTTAAAGTGATTTTTAGCGGGTTCGGATGAAGGAGCTATGAGATGCAGCTCCCTACTGCGCCCTATCATGTATGCCCTCCTCACCCTCTTCGCGCTCCATGCCCTTCTCTCACGTACGTTCCATTATTCAAGCCACGTTTCTACAGACTAGGTTGGAATCCTGTAGCGATCAGTGTTAGATCATTCTAAGACTTACTTGCAGACGGGTGGAACTGGAGTGGGGAGGATGTCGGGGAGTGCCCTTCGTGTAGTCTGCCTTCCATCGCCGCTGAATTATGCCAGTTTCTGGAAATATCCCTCCAGGTATTCTAAAACCTTTGGCTTTCCAAATGTCTGCCTTGAGGGGGAGGAGGGCAATGTTGATAGTAAGGAGTACAAGCTGAAAGGGATCGCAGTCGCCTTCCGACACGGGGAAAGATCGCCCCTGTCAGTGGGCGGGGAGTCCTCCGATTGCACGCCCTTCCGGGAGACTGATCGACAGCTATTCGAGGCATATCGAACTGCCGTCGACACGGAAGAGTTCCACTCTTTCCTCAAGGTCGACCCCGCCTTCGAGGAGTTCAAACGATTCCCAACCAGGTGAGGCATGAAAGGGGCGGCGTGGACAGAGAGCTACAGAAGCGAGTGCAAGGCGGGGAAGCTGACAGCGGAAGGAGCACTGCAACTGTCGAAGCTCGGGACGTTTCTGAGGAAGAAATACATCTCCACGGACTTGTTCAACGAAGAGAATCGACTGAATGTGACTGCGACTGCGTCCAATTACGAGTGATTTCCACTACATAAAGAGGCTAAAGGACGATTGCAGAAGAACGTTCCAGTCGGCGGTGGCCCTCTCGTTCGGATTCCTCTTCCCTCTGAGAGTGGCCGTCCCTCAGGTACCCCTCCACTCTCACAATCAGTCTCTGACATGGCCCTTGAAGATGTTCCTGCGGCAGACCCCGGACACTTTCCTCTGTTCGGATCCCGAATGTCGATGTGCACCTGCTCAAGGATGGAGACACCTTTACGAGAAAGTTTGTCCACCTTCTCTTATCCATCTATTCATTCCCTTTTCAGCAACATCTCCAATATTTTCTCACCCGCTCCCCTTCTTCCCTCCGTGATCAAGCTCAACAAACTATTTCATCGATCGAAGGACTCGGCACGTTGAAGG
The DNA here is from genome assembly GCA_014805385.1 of Levipalatum texanum. NCBI lineage: Eukaryota > Metazoa > Nematoda > Chromadorea > Rhabditida > Diplogasteridae > Levipalatum > Levipalatum texanum. The sequence goes on along the minus strand of JACMIG010002387.1, from coordinate 3,775 downwards.
ACCCCTTCGAGATGATGGATGCTCTTCTGGGGAGGTGTCTCCCCGCTCTTTCCTCCGTTTATCCTCCTTCCCAGGTACGTCTGTCGCCGTCATCCTCTGCCGTGTGCCCCCAATGGAGAATGCGTCGACTTCGATCTCATAGAGCAGGTGAGTATTGGCTGAGACGAGGGGGCGCAAGACTGGTTTGAGTTACTCGAAGAGACGACCCGACGGGGCAAAGTGATGTTCGACGAAGGATCCCAGTGGATCTCCTCCCGTCTCATCACTGCAGAGGCTCAGGCAATCTTGGGATATGTGCAACGGATGGGGGAAAGGACGAAGCAGTTCCCTCACACCAACATGATCAAGGTATTTCCTGCTAGTTTCGAAAGGGTAAGTCCCCTTGAGTTGTTCTCCGGCCACGACGTCACCGTTGGCCCTTTGCTGAGGGCTCTCCGCCTCCCTTTCACGGACTTTCCTCACTACGCATCAAGAGTCGTCTTTGAGATATACCATGACAGGTTTGGAGGGCAGAGGAGATGAGGGTGAAGGTTCCCTTCAGACACGGATTGGTCTTTCTCCGTATTCTTTACAATGGTGTGGACATGACCAAGGAGCTTCCTTTTTGTGCCGGAACACGTTAGTTTTTTTCTTTCACAAAACGTTTTGTATATTGATTTCACAATTCCTTGCATTAGAAAACAAGTCGATTACAGCACTGTGCCCGTGGACTGCCTTCTCCGAATTCGTCAACAAGGGTCTTTTTTCATTGGCCGGGTATCACAGTGTCAAGGACCTCTGCTCCGTGTAGAGCATTTATGATGATTTTCGTAATGAGCTTATCCGGCGTCCACGTGATAGCGTTACTAATACAAGTATTTCAACTAATCGATATTAAGGGACGGGAATTTTATCGACAATTTTGCGTCAGGTCTCCTACTCCTATCGTTTTAGAGCATGTGCAATAAAGTAAATAGTTGCAACTGGAGAGAAATGCCTTGACTATAAGAGGTTCGATACCTCCTCCAATATATTTGGCCGGATCTGAAGCGCTTCATGAAGCCGAAGAAGATGCAGTGGAAATGATGATGCGATGCATTAGAAATGTGATCACGCGCGTCGCTTTGTTCGGTGGTATTTTCGCACATCCCATCCAACACTTTTCCACAAACCATCCAACACTTCGAGCATTTGGATATTAATCTTGCCAATTAAAGGAGGGGTTCGGGGACCTTCCGAGTCTCATAAGTGACTATGTTCTGGTGGTAGAGCTTGAAAACCCCTATCGAATGGTATATGACACTAAGAATTTGGATGTTTCTATGGTTAGATACAGCGTTCAGAAAGCATTCCCTGAGAAACAGGGACAGCGCGAAATTCAAATTTCGCACCTGGTACAATATTGGCAGCTTGCCAAATCCTCATATCTCTCACCTTGTGCACTATGAGTTGTGTCACTGTTATCTGTCAGTGATTAATTAGTAAATTTGCTCTGTTGGCACGCTGCCAAATTTCGAAACCGAAGGTCCCCAAACCCCTCCTTTAAATAACCGTAACCATGATGTTGCTATTGCCCATCATCAGATTGCTATTCTGCAATGGAGGAAAGCGAAGGAGCGCCCGACTCTCCTCCACGCCCTACACCAAACATCGAACTTCCCACTGATAGTCGTGAGTTCATCAAGTGTAGAACAATCTGTCTGACTGAAAAGAAATGTGTATCTTTTTTCGGTGTCCGAAATTCGGGTCCAATTTTTCGATCTCTTCTAATTCCTGTCAAAACTTCGCGCGTAAGGTAGAGGAGTATCGAACGGAGTTGTTCACAAGATCACTTTATTCAGAGTTTGAAGAGCTCGCGGTGGTATCGGAGACGGAATCGGAGTACGAAGATGCAGAGGACGACAGCGGGCACAGCAAGTACACCAGCAAGTACGATTTACTCCCCAGTTTATGAAGAGAAATAATTTGTTATTGCGAGCGGAACCCAAAATCTATGTATATCTAACCCATTTTGGCCTTTGTTATCGTTCGCCCAATTGTAAGAAGTTGTATTGTATTCGGCCCGATTCAGACGAGTGAAGAGTCTCTTCAAAAGTGTTCCACGATGGGGAGAAATGGTACAGAACGGAGAGGAGAAATTGAAGCAGAAAGTGGCCGCCGCGTGGAATAATGTCAAAGTCAGTTGAATTGTTTCTATTTACCGTTAGACTGCCGTTAGAACCTCGCTGTTTACTGTCTCTTCCGAACAGCATTGAATCTCATTTGTAGGACGCCGCGAGCGTTGGAATGAATGCTCTTCAGTACAACTCTCTATGGGCCAATGACGACTCGGAGGAATATGAAAAAATGTCTGTAATCGTAATGCTGTCGAAGTTCTACTCGATGTCGGGAGGAAGTGAGAGAAAGGGAGAGGCCCCCCAATCCATTCCCTCTGCAGAGGCGGATGCCGAAGCCGCCCATCGCCAGTTCTCCTCTGACTACTACTCACGTATATGGCTGACGTATCGGACGGGCTTCCCTCCCCTCCTCTCATCCTCCTCCACCTCCGACTGTGGATGGGGATGCACCCTTCGCACGGGGCAGATGATGATCGCCCAAGCACTATCCACCATTCATCTATCGAGAGGCATCGACCCCTCCCCCCTCCCCACTCCC
>JACMIG010002385.1:0-11549 GCA_014805385.1 Levipalatum texanum | reverse complement strand
GGGGGGGCGGGGGTGTTGTTTTTGGTGGTTATCGTGGGGGCGGGGGTCCCGGTTTTTGGTAATTGGTTATTTTTTCCGGGGGTTTTTTCCCCAATTTTTAACCCCCCCCCCCCTCTCCTCCTCTTCCTGATCCGGATGCGGTTCTAGAATACGTTACGTTATTGATCTACTAGTTTCGTGAATACTCGGGGCAGCTTTTCCTTGGGCCTGAATATAATAACGCACAGCCCGCTATCATAAATGAGTCACATTTGGCAGTGAGAAAAATTGCGCCCCTTCGGAATGAACCGAGAGACCAGGGCTCGGACTGTCTGCTCCCTCTCCTTCCCCCTTCCACTCCCGCTTGTGGTGATTCGCGAATGTTATCGGCCGCCCGAATGCCAATAGTGCCTACAAAGAACACTGAGCAAGATAACGACTAAATGGATGGAACATTCGTGATGCTTCGAAATGAGCCATCAATGGGCTAGGATTTATTATTGCCCCGTGAAGGCGTCCATCCCCGATCATAGTAGTCCCCCATACTCTGGTGATAAAGTGAATAAATGCATACTTTTCCATTTTACCCAAACATGGAGAGGTGCCGCCAAAACTGGAGGGAAAGGTTATGATTTTTTCTTCTGGAAGGTGACAGGTGATAAACTTTCATTGGAAAATTTTTTATGAACATTAATTTTCATTTAATTCCGCTTTTTAGCGTGGCTCTGGAGGAGGAGGCGGCGGCGGTGGTGGAGGAGGATACGACCGTGACTCGCGCGGTACTAGTGGCGGTGGACGACGGGAGTCGTACAGTGACCGCAACGGTCGCCCGGCAGCTGAGTACGGAGCGCCGCCGCGCGGAGGAGGAAGGGTGAGGGAACTGCGCTTCATAAATCACTCACATTAAGTACTCGGGTAGAATAGATTGTCTTTCGTGCAATAAAAAGGCACGAGACGATTCGTTCTCACGATGACATTGAATATTACGTGTACTATGAAACTTATTGAGAAATGTATGAAACAACGATCCGTTCTCTCGACCAGTTCGAATATAGCCTGTACAATGAAACATATCTCAATCACGTGTCGTTCAATTTTTTTCTCTCTGCCATGAGATTGAATTCCTGTCGTTATTTAGCTGGAGACGGAAAAATAATACTATGCTATTTTTTTAGCTAAAACTTAATGTTTTCAGGGCTTGTCGCCGCCGCCGCCCCGTGGTGGCCCTCCCCGCCGCGATGACGACAGGCCGCAGTCGAGGGACTTTGACAACCGCCGCCCCACTGGAGGAGGAGGAGGAGAGCGCCCTTCGTCCCGGGGCGACCGAGAGGATCGCGGAGCGCCCTCGCGCGGCGATCGTGATGATGGATACGGACGCGCGCCGCAGGGAAGGGGTCAGTTCGAGAGGGGATGCTGTATAATCACCTAGGGTGATCAGGAGAATCAAGGAGCAGTTAATTACTGAACACCTTTATTCTTGTTACTGTCGGAATCTCGCCTATTAATTACGAAGCAAAAAAAATGGAAGAAATCCCGTTCAACTTTTTATTTATTTATTTGGCATAAACGTGTTTTTGCAGATCGCGACCGCCGCGATGACTACCACAACGACGATCGACGTGGAGCCGGAGGCGGTGGAGGAGGACACGACCGTGACGGAGGACGCTTGAGTACTTACCTTTCTAATTCTCCCTATGCGTTGCGGTTGCGTCGCGGTCGATCAAACAATTTATTGGGATTTGAAAGGCTACTATTCAAACATCACGCGAAAGTTTCAGACTGACAGTTTCATTTGTCATTCACAATGATATAGAGAACGAAAAAAATGCAGCTTATAAATAAAGTTATTTTAGGCGGACGTGACGATGCTCCTCGCGGCGGCGGCGGCGGCGCCTTCAACAGCAGGAGCAACGACGACAGCAGGGACAACCGCGGAAGAGGAGGAGGAGGAGCCGGCTACGGCAACGATGCCCGCGGCGACCGTCAGCCCGGTGGTAAGTACCCGGAGACCTTTTATGTCCTGACCATGAGAGTCATGGTATTTATTTTGATGCGTTTATTTCGATACCCAAATTCGAATTTCCTATTCTCAATTACATGTTTCTTTGACAGCCTTCGATGCGCCTTCGTCACGTGGCGGAGATCGCGATGGTGGATACGGTGGAGGCGGACGAGGAGGAGGATACAGCGGTGGAGGCGGTGATCGAGATGGCGGAGGATACGGTGGAAGAGGAGGGAGTCGTGGAGGAGCAAGCGGCGGTTATGGAGGAGACCGCCAGAACAACGAAGGCGACCGCGGAGGATACGGTAGCCGCCAAAGCAACGGGGAAGATCGAGGATACGGTGGCGATCGACAGAACAGTGGCGGAGGCTACAGTGACCGCCAGAGCAACGGAGCTGGTTACGGTAGCAACCGTGATGGCAACGAAGGAGGCCGCGGAGGCGGATATGGAGGCAACCGCGATGGGAACGAAGGAAGCCGTGGAGGAAGCTATGGTGGCCGCGGAGGTGGATATGGAGGAAACCGCGACGACGACAATGGTGGTCGCGGAGGAGGATTCGGAAGTAATACCGGAATCAGCGGTTTTATTGATTTTTCTTGATCATTCCGAATTATCGATTTACATTTTGAATGTTGCAGGGAACGAGAGTCGCTTCGGAAGCGGAGGCGGAGGCCGTTTCGACAGCGACAACAACGATGGCGGAGGAAGGGGAGGTATGGTCTCTAGTTCCCTCCCTCAATCCCCCTCGCCCCTCCTCCCCCTCTTCCTCACCCCATCACCCCTGCCAGCTCATAGCGCGCTATTCAGGAGGGTACGGCAGCAGCAGCCGATCTGGCTTCGGAGGAGGACGAGGCGGTGGCCAGCAGCGAGACAATGGCTTGTCAGTTGCTTGCCAAATTCATTATGACTTGCATTCTAATTTCTATTAATGGCAGCTTCTTTTGCCCCGTAGGAGCTTTTGTGATGTCGGGCAATGCGGTTTTTTCTTGAAATGATTTTATTGCCAAATTGTTTTGATATGATTTGTTGGCTAAATAATTTTTTCAGCGGCAGTGGCGGATTCGGATCGGGAGGCGGTGGCAACGACGGAGACTTCAGCGGTGCACGCAGCTTCAGCAACTGCGGCGGCGGCGGCGGATACGACAACGATCGATCGTTTGGCAGTGGCGGACGTGGCGGGGGCCGAGGAGGAGGACGAGGTGGTGGAGGCTATGGATCCGGTGAGGAAGCGGTTTTGATGACTAACTTTTGTAAACAAACATATTATCAAATTGTGTAACCTATTATAGTACTAACTTAGTAAGAAATACAAGACGTTTTATGGAAATCGAAGAAGGTTTATTTTTATTTACAATTTTTCAGCCTTCAACGGAGATGGAGAAGGAGGCGGCGGTGGCTCCTTTGGCGGCGGAGGATTCGGCAGCGGAGGCCAAACCTTCACGCGTGGAGGCCGTGATGATGGCTATGTACGACTTTATTATTAGTTGCTAAAAAAAATTTTTGAAACATTAATTCCTAATGTATAATTAACATCACTGTCAAATGCACATTCGCGATTATTTAAAATTTACAAAACTGCCAATTGCAGACGCGCGATCTCAATGCGGAGATCGAAGGGCAGGCGTGTTTCGCTCCTCGCGGCTGGATGCCCAACTGGAGCACCCCAGAACAGATGCTTGAACAGGACGCCAAGAATAGCGAGGTTCGCATCCTCACTCCTCCTGATCACTCCCTCCTTTGATAAAAATGAGAAAGTGACCCTGCACTAACACCATTATCGCACTGTTTTCCTTACGTTAGGGCTCTAACTAAATTTCGATTGTTCAGCGCGCCTCTACGGAACAGGACCAAGAGTTGAAGATGACTGGCGAAGGCGCAGATGAGATCAAGCCCATCACGTTTGTTATACTCTTGTTCATATGTTTTCTTAACTTCAATCCGCCTGGTTGCGATACGTCTGCGTCTAGCGCGTTTAGTTTTTCCTCGTTTTGCTAAAGTCGTTAAAGTTGGATTAGCACAACTTCTGTGGTAGTTTAAATACACGTAAAATAAAAAAAATATCATATCATTGGAGGCAAAAATGAAACGTAATTTTTTTAATGATATTATTATGATTGCAGTGACTGGCAGGATGCCCAGCTCGGCACAAATCTTGAGGATCTGTGCATCAATCGATGCAAGTACACCAAAGTCCGTCCCATCCAGCAATACGCGATCCCCGCTGTTAATGTAAGTCGAATTTTTTTAGCTGTGTCTATAGAAAAATATAATTACTGCAACATATTTCTTTGTAAAATAATATTGGGTAATAATCTTTAAAGTATTTTTGCAATAAATCTGCAGGCTGGCCGAGATGTGCTCGCCCAGTCGGAGACGGGTTCCGGAAAGTCGGCAGCCTTCCTTCTGCCCATCATTCGTACGGTTCGTAAGATTTGCTGAATATTGTTGTATTTTCTATTTTTGTTTCTTTTTTTGTAAATCTCTTTTCTTGTTTTCTCATTGCCCCGAATATATTTTCAGCACGCGGAAAGTGGTAGTTGTGTCATTTCCGGTCTTGATAAAGAGGTGATTGGAGACCGATTGTCGAAGGGGGATACCTTATTATTTGCCTTTCTCAGAGGGATGTATACGGGGGAAGTTGCGTTCAAGTCATTCTTTTCATTATAATACGGAACTGTTTAGCCTGCCTTTCGTTTGTCGAGGTCTTGTAACTATATTTGACTGTCTTTTTTTGCAGCTGTCGCAGAGCGATCGCCCAGCTGCCACTGGCAAGGTCCGCTGTATCATCCTTGCACCGACGAGGGAACTGGCCAATCAGCTCTACCAGCAGTCGATAAAGTTCTGCCATGCCGGTTAGACCCCTCCCCCAGTGCCGCTCTAGATATCGATTGCCAATTTGCAGATAGAACGCTCAATACCGTCGTCACGTACGGGCAACTTCCCGTTGCGAAGAGCATGGTCGATATTCAAAGGTAAGGTGTTTCTTCCGGTTTTCAGAGTTTGAGGGGCAAAGATAAATAAAATAAAAATTATTGCAGTGGATGTGATATCCTCATCTGCACCACCGGCCGCTTCAAGCACTTCTATGAAAACGGAACGGTAAGATTTGTAGTTATTGAATAATATTTATTATTGTTCAACACTATTGATTCGATGAGTTAACACGAGTTTTTTTGCAGATTAAGCTGGATGCTCTCCAGTTTTTCGTGCTCGACGAGGCCGATCGCATGCTCGAGCAGAAGGGGGCCGTCCAAGAGCTCGAATTCATAATTAGGAAGCTGGAAGGGGTAAGAGCCTTATTGGAAGGCCTGCAGGTAAAAGACATAGGAGCAAATAATTATGGCGACATCACACGTATTCGAGAAATTCGATTCCGCCACTCCCTCCTCGGTTGCATCCCTCGTATAAAAACTGCCTCGTTTCTGACTAGGGTACTATGAGTAAAGAATTTTTGCTGCGGAAAACGCGCTCTTTTCTATGGTAATATGGAAGAATATGAGAGGCAATAAATATCGAACGTTAGTAAATTCTTGATTACGTTTTTTATAAGTCACGTTCAAAATATGGTTATTGTTTGGTTTCTGACCCAGAGAAAAGGAGTAATGAAGTATTCCACATCAGGGATCCCACATAACGTTGCTCTTCTCGGCCACCATGTCTGATCAAGTGACGCAGACCGCCAAACGTTTGCTGAAGAAGTGAGCACTTTAGAATAATAAAGATTCTATAGAATCTTTATTATAGATAATTTTCTGTATCTGCCACTACAAAAAAGGCGTTTTTGTCTGATTGTTCGTCCATAACGACACATGGAAATGTTCTGGAGGTCCGCAAATTCCGGGAAAACTACTTTCCGGAATCCGAAAATACAGTCACTGACAGGGGGACCCGTCGCCGAAGGCTTTGGGATCCCCCTGGTTTATAATTTTTTATGCTATTCTTTAATTATCAAGTGTCCTTCTTTCAGTCCCGTCTACATTCGGCCCGCTACTGACCGTGGCGCAAACCCCAGGATCACCCAGAACTTTATCCGGTATGTAAAGCAATGATTTTGGGCCGTTGATTAATTTTTGAAGTAATAGAAAATGTTTTTCAGGGCCGACGGAAAAAGCGAGAAACTCGATGGGCTTCTGAACATGCTCCAGGAAGAGCTGGTATATATTCATAATAAACACCGTTTTATAGAATATTTTATTAGTAATATTTATCTTTCATTGTTTTCTGTCGTTATATACTGTATATAATATAATATCGTTCGATTTGCAGAAGAAGGAATCAGAGGAAAACATCGATTTCCGAAAGACTCTCATTTTCGTGAACACCAAGGCGGAGACGCGCGCACTTGCGGCGCTTCTCTCGTTGAGGAAGATCAAATCTGCTTCCATCTCCTCGTAAGCATCATTGATGGATGCCATTCCAGACCATGGATTAGTCGGCACTCGAAGGGTGTTGCGGCAGCTAAAGCGGCACCCTCATGGAATTGCGGTCTATTGAGGAACTTCAGAATACTGGACGATTCCCCCCTTCCCTGTCGGGGAATAGGATTCCAGAGGATGTTTTTATTCGCTGATTGCACTCTATGTCGATTTCAGAATCCAAAAAAATGAAAGATCTCATTTCAGCCCATAGAAACTATGATAGAAAAAAAATCAATAGTGATATTTTCGTATGGTCGAAGGGGTGTTCACGAGGGAATATCAGTCCAGTTGGGGATAAGCCAATTCTTTCTTGCAGCGACATGGGACAGCACCTTCGTGACGCTGCCATCGAAGCTTTCCGCAGCGGAGACACGAAGATCCTCATTGGAACGGATGTTTGCGAACGGTGAGAGAATATTGATTTATTTTTTCGGGATTTTGATTTCATCTCCGGAATAACTGACTATTGCAGCGGCCTCGACATCCAGAATCTGCAGCACGTCATCAACTACGACCTTCCGACTGAAGGGGATCGGTGAGATTTTTCTAAAGGTTTTCCTTCCCGCCTTGAATCTCTTCTCAAAATTCCTTCATTTTGTCGAGTCGAATACCCCCAAGACTCAAAAATCATCCAGATTGCCATATTCGTTTGTTGCTTTCAAAAATGTTATTTTAGGTTTATTTTTGTGCATTTCTAAAGATTCTAGTATGATTTAAAATTCATTAACTTATTTATCTTGTTCAGATACACACACCGCATTGGTCGAACGGGAAGAATCGCCAATGGATTCGCGACCTCGTTCGTCAATACGATGGAGCCGAGCCGAGGAGCGATCAGCGAGATTGTCGAGGTTTGTTCATTTTTCATTAGAAAATATCCGATTGAAAAATCGATATTTCATGGTTGTATCGATTGAATATTTCGCCAGATCTATTTCAAAAAATACTCCGTTTTCAGATCGTCAAGAAAGCTGGAAAGGAGGTTCCCGCGTGGCTGCTGGAGCACGCATCTGGTTCGTATTTTATTAGTATTTTATAACCCTCTCAAGGTCATTTTGTTATCGAAAGGGTTTATAATATCTCACTCTATTTACGCACTGTTGGTCTGTTAAAATTGTAAATATTTTGCTCCTTGCTGTTCTGACGGCTGGGAATATATATTCTTAGCATATTGTTGCAGGCAGCGGAGGTGGAGGATTCGGCAGTGGAGGCGGCGGCGGTGGAGGATTCGACTCGAACGCCGATGGAGGAGGAGGAGGTATAGATGTTGTCCAGAGGCGCTGGAAGAGAACACCAGTATCAAGGGAAATTCTGATTTAGAAAAATCCATTTATAGTAATTACGATAAATTAGTATTTCTCTCTGCAGGCTTCGGCTCTGGTGGCTTTGGCGGTGGCGGCTTCGGTACTCCCGCTGAAAGCGGAGGTAGTTTATTCAGTTCAATTTGATTTTATATTTCCATTGATTTCTTTCCAGGAACTGATCCAACTCATTTCCTTTCAGGGTTCGGATCTGATGGCTTCGGCTCTGGAGGATTCGGCAGCGGAGGCTTCGGTGATGGCGAAAAGAAGGAAGAAGGTCCGAACATTTGATAGTATCGCAAAATGGCTATAACGGTCCTTGGATGATTGGGAGCGGTCCAATGGTATTCTTTCCATGCGATTTACTGTATTTTTTGCAGTTGATCTGGATGTGAAATTAGACGACCTTTGAAACATAAATAGTTTATCATATCAATTTATTAGGCGCCGATGGTGGCTTCGGCAGCGGAGGCTTCGGTGAGGCCAAGACGGATGGTGGCTTCGGCGGCGGAGGCTTCGGCGAAGCCAAGACGGATGGTGGCTTCGGCGGAGGTAAGAGTTTGGGCATTTGGCAACATGCCAAATATCACTTGGCATCGTGCCAATTCTTCTGGACTCGTCATGATTGTCTTGTTGCAGGTGGATTCGGAGGCACAGAAGAAAAGAAGGAGGATGAGGGAAGCTCAGGCTTCGGCTCTGCAGCCCCAGCTGCTCCCATCCCGACCAATGACCCCGAAGTGCCCGGCACCAATGACGACGACTGGTAGGCGTTCGTCTTCCCTACACCACCGCTCCTTCCCCTCCTACTCCCACTTTTCTATTTCGAATTCCTCTATTCTGTGGTGGTGGTTCCTTAGCTTTCGCACTTTGTATACTATTCTTCCTTCCTTCATTATTACAAAATTAATTCCTTATTACAATATTACTTTTTACAGCATGACTTACTCCGCCTGTCTTATTCTGCTTCTTTTTTGTGATCGTTTTAGAGTCCCCGAAGTTTGAAGAGTGCCCCCTGTAGAGTATGCGCCGTGTTGCCTCGAGTGGAAAGATTCTTGCCGGTCCCCCCATACAGTCCTGGTCTTCTTTTCTTGTTCCATCGGGTGAGCTCCCCCCAATTCATTCTCGAGTGTGCAATTCCCTGTCAGTATTTCTCTTGTTATTTATTGTTGTTATTGTTATATGCGCCGAATTTGCCCGCAAATCTATCTCTGCGAGTAGTACCTCCATCTCCTTTTCCTATGGGTCCAGCTAGCAGCGAGCACACCACGACCGCGTTCCTATACCCGTGGCATGAATCGATTAATTCCGCCATTTTGGAATATCGATTTTTCTCACCGAGCATTCAAGCTCCTGCGGAGACACAATGAGATCTCTGTGGGAGTGCCGGGAGGTGTACGGTATTGGGGCGGTGGTCAGTTCGCGATGAGCTTGTTCTGGTATAGGAATCCCATCTAGGAATATGCGCTTGTATTACAATTGACAACAATAATAAGGCAAACAGCCCGTTGGGCTTTCGCCTGACGAGTGTCCAGGGTTGTAAAGATACTGTTACCAATGCCACTCTTCTTGCACCATCTCCAGCTCCCACCTACCGTAAGACCCGCCTGTATACCCCCCGTCCTCCCACTCGTTGTGCTCTGCTGCTGCTCTCTCTCTTTCTCTCTGCATCTCTTGATTCATCGTGGTCTCTCCTTCGTCACATACACTCGTTTTTCTTACAATTAACTCCGCTTAACGATGTAGTGAGTAGATCCGGCCTGTGTTGTGCCTTCCCAAGGCATTGTGTGATTGAGACGGCAACTTTTGTAAGATCGATTTGATGCTGTATCACTGATGAGGAACTCGCCGGATAAACGTGTGAATATTAAAAAGACTTGGAGTGCTACCGTTCAGTCATCGTGATTCTGCCCATTATCTATATGTACATTCACGAGCGTTTGACGTTCGCTCTGCGCAAAATTCGGAAGAAGGTCGATAATTTCACCTTTTCGGAACTTCAATTAGCATTGCTCTTTGGTTGCACTAGAACGGGCCATTGTTGCAGACGAGGTTCTGCCTCATGACGACTGCAGTCGATGTTCAGCCAGTGATCTACCAGAAAGCCCCTCACACTTCTCCCCATTGATCGATTTGCGTGAAGAAGCATGATCTATCTGCGCCTTTCGAGATTTGGTTGCACGCTGGAGGGACTGCGCTTGTTGCCTTGTATTTTCAAACCTTTGTCCTCTCCACTCACTACCATTCTCCTATCTCCTCGTCCCCTCCACGCCTTCTCCATCCCCTCGCCCGCCACGAAGACCTCGGTGGAGCGAATACTCCGGCGCAGCCAGAGAGAAGGGGTATTCAGTGCATGTTGAGCCTCTCTGTTTGCGACCCGCCATCATGTCCTCTGCTTTTCGCGCCAGTAAGTAGATCATCACATCGATTGCTTCTTTCACATCGATTGCTCTCCTGTTTTCTCTCCTCTTCTCTTCTCGCTCCTTTTTCTTGGTCCCTTCCGCAATGTTGTAGACAATTTGTTTCGTTTCATTCGCTAGTGTAATCGTCTCGTTGATTCCAACGCGAAATTTGTCGTCATTGTGGGCGCCGAGCGCGATTGTAATGAATGCCTTTTCAGTCCGCCACTCCACCGGCGAAGACTCCGGGCGGTGGGCCAAACTCTACGGCCCTGTCGACTCCTTCTTCATCTCCAAGGTCAGTGATGCAAATAATGAGTATTATTTTATGTTCATGACAACAAGCAGTTTCCGCTGGCTTTCACAAATGATGACTTTCTCGGGAGTCATTGAGTCATGAGTAATTTTTACAGGGCGGCGCGCCGTCTTCATGGGAGCAGCGAGGACGCCAGAAGAGAAGAAGAGAGAGAAGAGGAAGAAGAAGAGGAACCCCGAGGATCTTCGGAGACGAGCACACGGTGGATAATCTAGTGATATTGGAAAAAAAAACGAATCGGATCAGAAACGGCAACCCGGTGATTTAGTGCGTCTAGAAAATAAAACTAGGAAAATCAATCATTTTCAATATTACTGCCTTGCAGGACGCTCGCCAGCGGGATCAAACGGGATCCGGTAATGCGTCATGGACGAAGTCGATCGACGTCATCGCTTACGAGGTGGGTTACGGTATCACGTAAAGGAGTATAACGAATTTGGGGTGCTAAACAATTTAATCCGAAAATAATCTTTTTAATCCGAAAATAAGTTTGAATAATTAGATGTATACTTTAAATATTGCTTTCTTTTCAGGATGGGATGAGGACGTCAACGGTGGCAGCGAGGGCAAGGACGATTTCACCGATGACGAGGTGGGTTACAGGGTTACCACGGGGAGTAGGAAAGGATCCACTACAGTAGTGCGCTGGAGGATTAAACGATGGATGATTAATTCTGCGTTTATAATCTTATTTATACGCTTATTGATTTAATAATCGATGAATTTTATTTATCAATTAAATGGATACAATTTTTCATTCTTCCAGGACGGGTTCGGAACGAGAAGACCGGAACAAGGGACGAGAAGTCATGTGAAAGCAGCGGCATGGAAAGTCTGTGGGTTGTTGAAGAATTATTCGTAGATTGACCTCCAATAGAGCAGAACTGTTCTATATCTTTTCCGCGGTAAAGCGCGTTGATTAAAATTACTCATAGATAAACCACCCTTTTGGTCGGCTAAATTCATTTCACTCGTTGATAGACTCAGCAGTTCATTGCGTGAGGGCGGGGAGGAGGGGAATATTGTATCCTCTACTCCACTCGTTGATAGACCCCATTTTTGTTAAACCTTTCTCCCTGTCTCTTCTCGGGTGAACTGAAGTCGCTGACGGATGATGGCCGCAGATCAGCAGTTCA
>JACMIG010002384.1:0-15483 GCA_014805385.1 Levipalatum texanum | reverse complement strand
AGATCCGAGCTGGGAGGTAGATTTTACGTCTTTTTCGGCCATTCAAGCAACAGGATATAGCTTTCGAGCGGTTTCAAAACATTTTTGGAGCTAAACAATCATGAAGAATGTGCTAAACTGGATATAATTCTGCGAATCGACTTTTTGATCTATAGTGCTCGGATCTCGAGCTTACAAACAGCCTCATATATGAACCTCTAGCTCCTAGAAAAGTAACTCTAAAATCATGAAATTAAAAATATAGACTAATTCGATGTCCCTGAAGACGAATATCGCGGTTAGAAATGTTCACCTAAACCACCCTATGAGTTAAGTTGGAGCAAATTCGAGTGTACAGTGAAAATCGATTACCTGAAAACTTTGACCTACCACCTCGAAACATATCACATCTTTTTCTCCATGTTTTGTAACGAACAAAACAACTTTGACATTTTTCATACAATACTACCGTGCCACTAAAAAGACGGAAAATAGGCTCAAAACGCGGCGATTTTTGCTGCTCAAGGCAATTTTTTCTAAATTTTAAAATAAATTGTGCGTGATTACCCTATACTGGAGCTAAATTATCCATATTTTTGTATTTGGATAGCTCGACTTATATGCTGACATGGTGAAATTGCAAAACGGTTAGAAATACGTTTTGGCGCGACGTGAATCTGACCCACCAATATGCGAAATTTTAGAAAACGAATTTCAGGACCTTCAATAGTTCGGCTTCAGCTACAAATTGCTTTTTTTCGGGTCCAGATTTGACCACTCTTTCGCAAGATATGATGAGACGAAAAAGTGTATCAATACTTTTGCTCGATACTGTAGATGCTCATGCGCATGAGATTCAGACAAGACGCGTGCCTTTGAAACGTTCAGACTCGTTATAATAATCGGAGTCCCAAATCCGGCGTATTGTTCCAGGTCCCCAGTTCCAATTGCCGTCTCCTAATCGGCACGCGTTCTGCACAATAGACCTGTGTGCCCTGTCGTGCAGTCACCATGTTGGTATTGCGTGCAAACAGTCAATCGCACCCTGGAAGGGCCTTCTAATAGAATAGGGTAGAATGACCCCCGCGTGTCAACCTCATTCACTAGAAGCTCTTTCTCCCCAAGGGCGGCCCCTATGACCAAATTAGCTTGGCGGGTGCTCCTTCGAGAAGAACCGACAATAGGACAAATAGATTTCCTCACTGCTCACTCATTGACCGCTTCTCTTTCTTCTCTGTTGCCTCCTGGTTCTAAGCCCTATAGACTGTGTCCCAAGCAGAGACCGAGACTTGCAGACAAAACTTATCCAGTGGTCAAGATACAGTGCAAGGTGTTCGCAGGGGGTAATGCGGAGGGGTTTTTCGCACATTGACCTCACTCAATCTTCTTCCCCTCTCTCCTCTCTTCAAAGTCGAAGATAGTCTCCTTAGTGAAGATTGTCACTTTTTGCTCTCTCTCCTAGCACGGAGGCCGTTCACAGCGGTCACACCATAATCGGTGGTGTCAGTTTGCGATTGTCATTAGCGTGCACCAGGCTATAGTCTAGCAACCATTGATTTCAGAGCCTAATCCACCATCTTTCACCCGGTCGGGAAGGAGAACGATCAACGCAGGCATTGTATCTTGTGAAATTAGGCTCTCCCCTTTTGGCTCTCCATAATACAGTAACCTACATCTGCATAAGCTTCGGCGTAGGTCTTGCGAATCTGCTGGTGGTCAAAGACGTAGAGCGTCTTGTCCGGCACTGCCTCGACCTTGGAACGGAAGCGCGCGCCGATCGTCTGAAAAAAGAATCAGCTTACGATTGGTATTGTCAGTCTGCGATCGGTTCCTAGGGTTACGGTAAGTCGGCAACATCGTACTTCGAATAGGAGAGGTGTCGACGAGGTGCCGTGAGCGTAGCTGGGCACGCTGCTGGTCCTGCAAGGCATCAGAAATGTAGATTCCGCTGGATTGTCTAATTTTAGGTCTTCCGTAAAATACCGTACGCGCTTTTGATGCCTTCCTTGGCGGCACGCGTAGAGAAGAGGCGCCGCAGCATGAATCTTCTCTGAAAATCCGTGAAATAGATAAAAAAACATACGGTTTGCCTAAAATCTGGATAGGGAACATTGCGGAATCCATGAAGTATGACACTGGGGCAATCTACGGAAGTTTGAAGTACAGTGGAATGTGTCAGTATTTTGAATAGGTAGGAAATATGATTCACAACCTTTATGATAGCAGTAAGAGGTGTCGACGGAATTATTCATACGGAATGTATACTTGTCGCGCTCCTCTAAACGCAGTAAAATGGTGCAATCTCACACAGGCACGCGGGCAAAATACATAGAATGACGTCACTCCGATAATATGAGCGATTGTTCCCGAATCGCTCTCTTAGAGGGTCATGTCGCGTACGTTGCAAGTTGCGATTGCATTTTTTACTGCGTTTAGCGAGGAGGGCGACCGGCGAACATTCAATTCCGTCGACAATATGTTGGTGGGAGTATGAGCTGGAAGGGAACTCCCTCTAAAGAGCGGGACAAAACAATCCTCTAAAGACGGACGAGTTGTTGTCTTCTTTTGCACTGTGTTGACGTGGCTTTCAGAGTTTTCGCCCCCCTCTCCAGAGGAACCGAAAGTAATTAGAGGGAAGTGCACTGTCTTTGTCGAACGATACTTCGTGATAAACGGTGAAGGTTGGTTGTAAGGCGCAAATACGGTAGATACGTCATGGACACAAAAGTGGGTGGGATATTTTGCTACGTGTAAAATATTAGCTCCATGAAAGTGTATAATAGAAAATTTGAGGAGATATGCATTTATTTAGATTTGTTGGGCTCAGAATGCAGTAGATTTGATCCTCGTCTCTAAACTTACTAGATACGATCCTTATTTCTCTGATTAGCTCGCAGGGCGAAGCGAAGGTATTACCCGGAGGCGGAGTCGTCCAAGAGCAAGAAGTAGAAGAGACGAGTAAAGGCGACTGCCTCGGACGGGTGAAAGTAGACGAACCTGATTGTGAGCTGTCTGGAATCTTTGAATGCGATCAGAATTTGACTAAAATTTTCAAATCGATACGAAAATTGCACTGCAACATTTGCATTGATAATGAGAAGTTGATGTGGCGGATCAAAATAGCATTAAAGCAAGATCGCTTCGTGTCCTCGGTTCCACAATCTCCGCACCACGAATCTTCGAAATTACATTTCCCTGGCCGTTAATGAAGGAGTAGGATCAAAGTTCCGTGTCCGTAAAGCAGCTGTGGAAATCGTAGACAAATTGCACTTTGGTCTGCGTCTAGTGATTTTCATACTGACCGTAATCTGCAATGTTGCTCCTACTCCATGCTGAACTGATCGGCGAGCCATCTTCGATGTTTCAATGAATCTTCGAGATCCCATCGGATCTTGGAAATTCCTTGGTCGTTCTCTGTTGTATCCCACAGGGCTGCTCCGTTTTTGCACGGTGTAGCTTTCACCGGGGCGTTCGGAACAAAAAGCTTCCTGGAGCTTTGGTTGGAAGTTTATCCGCGCTCCGGAGCCTGGAACAAAAGGGGCACTGCCCGTCCGAAACAATATCTATTCATAGGGGAAAGTCTGTTTTGCTTCCCGAGCCGGCTTCTTCCTGGGGGAGGAGATTGGCTCTGCCTCTCCCTTTGCCTTGAGCCGCCAGAGAGTAGCTCTCCAGGGCGGACACTCCACAATTGGAAGCGCACACACAGAAAAGGGCTTAATCCGTCCGGTCAACATCCCCCATGCAACAGTGCACTTCTCGTACTGTCTGCGATCTCTACTGATCACGCACTCTTTCTCCCAGAGGCAATTCAAAAAAAACTTTGTGTGCTTGAGGAATCAGAGGGAGGTTAACACGGGTGCGGGTTCGTGTTTCAACGAAAAGTGACCACGCCCTTGGGGAGAGTCATTGGGTTCGCACCTCCTGCCCACAGTGAGGTCATTCGAGACCTCGCGTTTGGGTACAGATGGGTGCCTAGTGCGACGCCTTGGTCCTGTAATACGTCAATGTATGAGTTCCCTTTTGGGCTTGGAGTCGCCTAGACAGTTCCTCTTCCGTGAGTATGTTTAGCTGAGCAGAATATACTGCCAAACCCGTTTTTGGCGAAGTGTTAGGGCATTTCCCCTTGTTTCAGTGAGCTGCTTGACCACTGCCCCTAATCTGGCCACGATGTTCCCATGTTTCGGTGACCAAAATTAGAATTTTCCTCTTCCATGTTTCAATGCTGTGTGCTCCTTGACCACGCACAAATTGGACTGTCCCTTATCCCGTGATTCGCTAACCTTCTTGAGCACAGTAACAAATTGGACTGTGCTCATATCGTTGTTTCGATGAGCTCCTTGACCCTCTCAAGTTTGACCACGCCGACGCAATGTTTCGGAGAGCCCCTTTGACCGCGGTCAAACCTGGGAGCCTATTCCTTGTCTCGTTGAGCTTCCTGACCAGTGCAAAATAGGCTCTACCGATTCCATGTTTCGTTGTGGTATCTGACCACGCCATTAATTGGACGCAAAATGCATGGACATCCGCTTGACCACTGCCGTTTGTGGACATTCAATCCATGCTGATCCCCATGTTTCGCTGAACTTCCTCGTCCGGTCCTCCTCCGATCTCTAGTCGATCTTCCCATCCGTATCGGGTTGTATCGTGCTGACTTCTTGCTACTCCCTCCACTTCAGGAACGCCGATTCTCCGTAAGAGGAGAATCCAAGGGGGAACGTCTTCGACGACACTTTCACGCCCGACACCCGTGAGACATTTTGCAAAAAGGCATATTCCGAGGTTTGAAGAGGGGGCGGTGGCCTTTTTGCCGTATCCCTCAAGATATCCTTTCGGAGAAGGGCGGGGAGGAGTTCTTCTTCAAGGGAGTGTAAACATAGGCGACCTCTCTCTCTCCAATCACTACATAGTCGACCACCTCAGAGTGGACACACCTCCAACGGCCCTTCGAAGAGAGAGCGAGCAGTTTTGGCTTCTGATCGCTCACCTTCAAGAGGCTCTTCCGTCCATCTTCCCGTGCGCTCCCTGAACCATTCGTATCGCGAAGCAGCCCACGACTACAGCGACAGCTATGATCCTCAGGTCGGGCCATATAAAAATTTACTTGGTGTATTGGTAATACTCCTTAGTTGCAAGAGGCATTTACTTGTTCGGGGGCCTCTTATGCCTACCATAGTCGTCAAGACGTTCTGGCACAGTACCTCATTGTATATGTAAAGCATTGGTACACACATCAAGGTAATCTGATCTCTCTGCCTGAACGCACAATGAATAGTAAACTTTAATATGCCATAGATTCCTGACACGAGAGGGTTTGCTACAGTATGCGGAACTTAGAGGCTTCATAATGTATTGGGATGCACACCCACATCATGAGAACCTTCCCATCTTTCAGGTTGTCCTTCACCGTCGCCCTCCTCTCGACCATCGCCGCCGCACTGCCCTGGGAGGAAATGCCTCAGCAGCGTAAGTTTCTTTTGAACGCTTTTGGTCCCGAAAGGAATCCTACAGTATCCTTGATTGCAGAAGAAGCCGTCGGTATGCAGTACCCGGCGTGGTACGTCCCGCGCCCTCTCACCAACCCCAGCAGCCAGATTCATCCATCGCAGGTTAGAAACAAACTGTAGACAACATTGTTCTCTCGATAGCTCTGGCAAGGTGCTTTTATCCGCAGTATCGCTTTGGTAGCTTATACTCTACTTCATCAATGCGACCGGAGTAATGGACACAGTTATATGATTTCATCATCACAGTGTTTTGGCAAAGAAACCAGCGTCACCAGACTTTTTCTACTGGCAACCAAATAAGACATGATGCATCTGTAGCCGCACAGCGTTGGACAGTGTCGAACACCGTGTTGCCACAGTGCGGTAATTGACACTCGTAATTAGAGCCCGGCATCAGTGTGCGAAAATGTATCCGTGTCTGTCTGACGGTACCCCTAGGAATGAGCTGTCTCTCCATATCTCTTCTCTCGCGAGAACTGAACAACAGTTCTCTAGATCTTTCAACAGCACGTGTTCTCTCGAATCTTTCTTCAGTGCTTCTGACCTGACCGACGATTAGAGAATAGCGTAAAAAAGGTGGATAGTACGGTACGTTCGGAACGCAAAGATGAAGATCTTCCGGACCCCTCAATATACGTCATTTACAGCTCTTCGCCCCCGGCCGCACGGCGTACCCTCCCAACTTCCCTGGGTACCCCACCTTCGGGACTCCGCTGCCGGTGGGCAAGAGTGGTGGATCCGGGGCGTCTGCCGCCAGCGTGAGATATCCCGTCCCTACCGCTTCATGACTCCTCCTCCTCCTTCCTACTTTAGCTTCGTGTCTTATCACAGTCTTGAAATACATCGGAGTCTTATGTTACTAACGACTTACACTTCTCCACCCCTGGCGTGGCCTTCCTATCCAGTGCCCGGTGTTGATGAGAGCGGGAGAAAGAATAGTGTGAAGCCTCCCGCTCTCACCAACATTTCCTAAACACGTGTTTTTCTGTGTCTTGATATTCCCGGTGAATTTACCTCGTTTCACACTTCTCCTATCCATTTGAGTTCATCCCCATAGTATCAATGAAACCTCACCCTGAACCCAATACAGACCATCCATACTCAATCACCGACGTCGACGTACCGACCGCGGAAAACTACCACCGTCTCTTCTTCCACTCTCAAGACCAAGAAGGTCCCACTCTAACATCTCAATGTGACCCGCATCTAGGGAGGTCGGAAGTCAGACTCTACTGTTTGAATGGCTTCATCATCTCGAAGAGTTTGTATGGCTTCTGGCCTCGGAAAATGTCCTAAAGAGAATAAATAAATAAATAAAAGGCTTCCGACTCCTCAAAATGCGCGCCACATTGCAGCCCCGGACTATCTCCAACATCGAGAAGTACCTCCCACTCATGGCCAAGAAGAAGGCCAAGGCGTCGACGACGACTGAGGCACCGGAGAACACCACACCCGTCGTGACCATAGTCGATATCCGACAGACAAAGTCGTCGACCACCAAGGCGCCCAAGAAGCCAACGAGGAGAGTCCAAAAGTTCATCAAGACCACCACTACGACGACAACTACTGAAGAACCCTCGACGGAGGAGGAAACTCCAGAAACCACGGTTGCGACCACCACAAAGAAGACGCGCAAGCCCAAGGTCGGATCAAAGGCCCGCGGAAAGCAGAGCAGGTATTTGAATGGACTCTTTCAACTGAATTCTGTACATATACACCAAACTGATTCACGCGGCTACTGAATCTCGTTGATAGCATTTTGGTAGCTCAGAAGACGTAAGCGAAATGACGCTGTTTCCATACAGAGAGAACGGTCGAACCAGAACGCTAGATTGAATACCATTCTAATTGCGATGGTATCAGTCAGACAAAGTATGGTGTAAATGCGCAGAATTGTTCTTTATGTGTGAATTCCACGGGGTTCAGGCTCACGTCCACCTCTTCGGGGACTTCATCAACATCCAAGACTTCAACCACCACGCCTTCGTCACCGGTCGAATTCTCGATCCTGGACTATCTCTGGGTAACGGCTGCCCTACGGGAGCATGGCGATGTCAGCTTGGCCAGCATGGTGAATGAAGGATTCCCAGGACTGTTCGGAGTATCACTAACCATCTCTTTGCTTTATGTTGGCATGTCGGCATGTATTCCGTTGGCTTGTGAACCTCAATGCTTTGGCCCACCTTTGTCTGCTCTCCGTCTGCTATATCCCAGCTTTGGCAGTCTGCCTTGAATGCTTGAATGATCTCGACATGCTTATTTCCTTTTTAGTGTCAATGGGAAAGTATTTTCAGAGCAACTCGGAACTGCTCGCGGCAATCAAAGACGTCGTGAAGAAGCTCAAGTCGTCGATCGATGAGGCTGTTCGTTTTTCTTTCCATCGTACTCTAATTCCTAATGTTAACAGAATTTTTTCAAATATTTGGCGTTTTCACGAGTACTGCCATAACTACTGACATCACTGTCTTATTTTCAGGGACTGAAGGAAGACGTTCAGTCCGTCTCGGACCATTTCAAGAACACGCTCAAGGAGTTCGCGGCTGGTGAGTTTTGAATAAGTTGTTAAAAAGGAGATGTAAAACAGTAAAACAATCTAAAGTTGCAGCGTCTCCTGTGAAGGCCCAGCTCGGTCGCCTGTTTGAACGCAGCCAACAGGACGCCATTCTGAAGGATGAAAGGAAGATCTGAGAGAAAAAACCTTACTAGGAGCAGATAATTCAATGTCTTCGCAAAGATGTTATCGCAAATTGTCGGTTAATAATTTATTTATTTATTTAGCGTTTCCTCCGTTCCATGCCAGTTGCGCCCGTGGTCCGTTTCAGAGTCTAGTCCATTCTGCCTCTTTCTATCACACTGCATCCGTGATCTCTCCCAGCCCCTAATAATTTCCTTCCCCGGTCCTTGTAATAAATGTTCAATAAATTATTGTTTTGACAATAAAGGGAAGAGGGGGAGGGAAAGGGCGAAACGAGAAAGGAGACAGTGTATATATTTATCAGGCGGACCGCGCCGCCTTCGGAGGCTGCGGCCGCATGGTGCGTGAGTTTTGGTAAAAATATTTTTTTCATTCCGAGTTGATTGGTAGTAATAAAGCTACCTTGGTCTGGATCGTAGCTCATACCTTTTGTTTCCTCGATTCAAGCAACGAACATCAATTCAGAAAACATACTCGAAATATATTCAATTTTGGTAGTGGATGAAGCTTAGGATCGTGAGCAATGTAACAATCGCTTTATCAAGGGCGGAAATTATCCGAAGCGGAAAAATTCATTGTCTTTTGCCGTAGCTCTCTTGCTTCGAATGGATCTGAAATTGGAAACAAATATAACAATAAGAAGTCTCCATAAAACTCTAACCGGGTAGGTTCGGGTGTATTTCGCTTGATAACGGTTGTCCAGTCTTCGACGCTGAAAAATTCACTAGAGAGCACACTAAAATGTATTACCTCTCATCAGAATCGTCGCCCTTTCCAAGAGAAAGATGTGCGAAGAGAACTTGCGCAAGTAGGATCAAGAAGATGACTGTGTTAGCCTTCATAGCTGAGTGAGAGGACTACTGACAAAACTCCGGTGTTCCTTTAATAGTCAACTTTTCACATATCTTCGGTAATTTGTTGGAATTGGATGAATTCCGATGTAGCATGTCTAGACCGTTCACCATGATGTGCAAAGATGATTCCTGCCCATAAATTAGACTGATGTGTGTCTAGTCTTTCTGTGAAATGTCTAGACCTCTCATTTTCTGATGAGAGGTCCGGAGTCCAATTCTCCTCGAGTTACTTGGAACTTCAGAAACAAGGAAAACTTTTCAAGCGAGTTATAATTAGAGTTTATCGGGGAAATATTGATCGGGAACAGACGACGTCAATATAACAACTCTGACAGGGAGGGTGAACCACAAGTAAACTAACAATAAGTCAAAACGTTCTGGTAGCGCAAATGACTTTGTTCCTCATTTATTTATCGAGTGACTACATCATTGGAGTAAGTGTGTATGCTATTTGTTTCGGTGTCAATGACTATTATATTCCGACAATCTTGTCTTTATTTTTGTTTTTCTAATGTGGTCTGCTAGTTCCACTGATGTGATAAAATAAAATTTTTTGGCTGTATAATTTCTCCACGCCTGCAGAAGAGAATCATAGTTTATACACATTTTTCGCAGTGCAAATTGGTCATCAACACACCTCTCAGATGCCAGTGAAAAAACAATGCTGGGAAATTTTTTTAAATTCTGAGCTATGATTACAACCACAATGTGACAACGTTGTACAGATCTGAATGTAGCATTGTTTGTTACACTTTTCTTCTAAGCACATAATTGACGAAAGTGGGTACAATATCTCCGGTCAAGTCGACGTTTGTTTCGTCCTCGTTGAGACAGTCGAGAACTGTATTGAATGCCATCTCATCAAGTCGAGTGAGCTACAATTGGAGGAAAAAGGGGTGAACCAGAAATGGAAGTTGGGGAAGGCCATATTGAAGCCAAATCAGGCCCGCGTTTCGCGCGGCCCCCGATATAGAAAAAAGTATATCAGAACTACATTGACGACTCACCTTTGGTCCGGAGGCAATGCGTCTCTTCAATTCTTCAGCGAGCCGCGCTTCCACGAGTGCCATTTTGACGGGAAAATCGTCCTGAATAGTTGTATCACAATTTTAGGACGTGCCATTATTACTATTAACTTGGTCTCCATGTACGTCGTGCAGTATTCGTGAGTAATTTCGGGCAGCATCGCTATTCCGATCTTCATTGCTCGTAGAAGATGATGGCCAGGAAGATTCAGAGTAATCCTGTTGAATATCCTCAAGAGGGTTTCGTTGATCTGCAATAAGAGACTGAGAGAGACAAAAGATCAGACCTCTTCAGTACAAAAACTCCAAAAAAGCAATTACTTCGACAATAGACTAAATATATACGGTAGACTTACCATGGTAAGGTACCATTCGTTCTCAGCGAAGGCATCGAGAGAAGATTGAGGAGGGGCACCCATTCTTGAGAATCTTCTGTGCGCTGTGTTGAATGTAATGGAAGTAAAAGGGTATCCCTCATCAACTCCATGATTAGTGCGAAGCTGCAAAATTGGGGATCGTGCGATTGTGCGATGTTGTAGACATTTGGGCAATTTTTCCACTTGAGAAAAATCACGTTTGAACTTGGTGAGAAAATCCTGCTTGAAATTAGTAGTTTTTCCATCGATATAAACGCCAATCGATTGGTGCACCCAACGACACAGCAAATTTCGATGTGATATTGTCGGATTTCGACACCCGATACATTTTCGCCGTTATCTTTATGGGTCGGTATCCGCAGAGGTGTTCACGATTGTTGAACTAACGATAACCCATTCCAAAAATGGATGTGAAACACATCTATAAATTTGCTGTACTGTGGTCGGGAGATGTCGTCGTCTCGTTCTGTGGTTCGATGAAGACTCCTACACTCATCTTCGTTATTCTCTTCGCTCTTGCGTTCATCGCTTCTTCGATTGAATCGAGAACGTACTCGGATCAGAGGTGATGGACTTTCTTTTCTGCTTTCAAGAACAGGCTCTTTGTAGCATCGAAGATTCGCGAAAAGAAACTAAGCGACACGGTGAAGTCGATCCTAACAGGTCCATATATATTCATCAACATGAAGTGATTGAGCAAGTTCGAAATTCAGGTCCGGACGCAGCAAACGACAAATTAACGGGGATCCAAATTTCCTCCGCTTCGGTTAATCTGCGCTGCTGATAAAGACTGTTTCACTGCTCACTGGCTATCAATTATGATGCATTCCTTCATCGAGCATTCATGAAGGAGTATGAGCAGCTACACTGATTACGGTCGTTATGGAATTCCAGACCAACCACAGTTGTTGTTGTTCCACAACACTGCAGTTAACGATACTAATGATATCGAAGGGCAAAACAATTAAATCACTGCATTTTATCTGGGAGAAACATATTACAGCATTGGATTATTTAATTATTTTTCGATTCAAAATTGTATAAAATAAAAAAATACATAAGCTATAGATCAAATTCAAAACAGTATAAAAGTGAACAAGTTGAAAGTAATCTCGGTAAGATTGACATCATCAAAGTTCTGTTCCCACGCGATGGTAACGACATAATTTCCTTGTTTGTTCTGAAATGCAAGTATGAACTTTTTCGCGTATCTACGCAATCTGTAATTTATCTCTTCTTCTATCCAAGACGAATAATTTGACACCTTTCTTGCCTCTAAAGCTTGCATTGTGCCCTGAGAAACATAAACCATCTCAAATTTAAGCGTAATGGATACGGTAGCATTGAGCAGTCTGGTCAGCGCGGCTAATTAGGGTCCACACACAGGACATAGTATTTTTTGCACTTATCAGTTCATATTGTTGCAAAGTTTGGCAAACAGCGCCCGATATAAGGGGCGATTACACCACAATAACTATCATCATGCTTAGTGAGGAGGGCAACCACCGTTGATTCCACACGTTTAATTCCATAGACAATACGATATGAGAGATGAGGCTCCAACTTTGGCATTTTTATGGCCAAGATCGGAACTTGGAATGTAAAAAATTCATACTCGAAATTCTGCTCTTCCTCTCGACGTCTGGGCCTTTCGGAGTTGTTCGAGCGGTGGAGTGAGGTTGAGCTCAGTAAAGTCTGCATCCTTGGATTTTAAGCTCGCGAGAAATGTGGCCGTGTGTTCCGGGAGTGGAGGCATGGCCAGTAAACGCTGAACAATACATTTGGCGGTCACCCCTCAAAAAGCTTGGACATTTATAGTACAGCAGCATAACTGGCACGTTTTCGAACATTCTTGGCATAAAATAAAAATAGTTTAAAAATGGTTCATACTTATTTATTTTTCAACTGCATTAACATAATTGGGTCTGCCTCACCTCGACGTATCTCAGAACACCTTTGGCTGTAAGCCGAGGTATATCATCGCCCAGTAGTTGATCAGTTTGTAGGTAAATATCCGAAGCGGCACCAGCCCATTCGCTTGCGAGCTCATCCGTCGTCATCTGAACAAAATGCAAAGAGTCAAATGATTTGATCTTTCTGCGATTATGCAAAGATTTCGTTGTCAGATTTCAAAATGCGGAAAATCTCACGGTTCCAGTTTTTTTATAACAAGGCAAACCAACCCCTTTGGTAGTGGGTTCCACCTCCCGGTGGGCGAACTTTATTTTTTGAAAAAAAAAATGCTTTGTCATTCCAAGTTGATTGGCAGTCATTTTGACCAATCTGGATCGATTCCGTAACATCCGGTTTTAATTCTTAGCGAACGTAGTCAACCATAGTCAAAAACATTTATAAAGTAGTACAATTTTCGACTCACAGAGTTGACATACTGCAACGGTGAGCTTCTAGCTTCGAGAACTGCACGATGGTTAAATGGGAACGCGTATGTAGGCCCTATGTAATGGAAGGATCGCAGTTCCTCTTTTCTCAGCAAGGACGCCACTCTGAAATGGGCAGTTTATTTCGATCTCTAACAATTATAGGGCTTGAATGCGAGTTCAATCCCTCTAATATAATAATTTCTCACAATCGAGCGCTGGGATCTTCATAGTGGCCCAGATAGTTGTTGTGTATCCGTACTTCATGCGCGGAGAAGGCTTTCCAACTCCGCGGCTCGCAATCTTTCGGCCAAAAGCATTCGGAGAATGTTACATTCGTTCTAAAAAATTGGAAACGGGCGTCATATAACATTACAGAAATAAGTTATTTTGAGAGATAACGTGAAATCTTATTGCCTCGGGGATCGTAAATATTTTAATATTTAAAGTTCAATTTTGGGAAATTTGTTGAAGTTGATGTCGGAAACAAACGTCGGAAATTGTGCTAATGCTTCAACTGAACATTCGCAAAATTCTATGTCCATCACGAGATGCTTCAGTTTTTGCAGTGAGTTGATCAGGCATTCATTGATGACTACCTGAAAAAAGACATTTAAAGGTGAACTGGCAGGAGCTTCTTGGCACCATGCTTCATGGCGGGTGCTTTTGCCCGGAAGTCTAGATATTGAAATGTGGCATTTTCCAAACTTCGACGTATTGGCAAATGCACTCCCATTCAGACGGACAAGGTGCCAAGAACGTTCTCCAACATTTTTTAAAGTCCGAACTGCGAACAGTGGAAGATTTGGGTCTCATTATAGCTGAGAACTTTTTCGACTTTTTAGACTTTTCAAAAGTACTTTTTCGATGGAGACGGATACGATGACGAAGTGCAAGTTCTCGAGATGGTCAAGCAGCTCGGCAGCTCCAAATTTAGATGTGGAAATATCAAAGAATTCGGGAGCTGTAGAAAAGTCGCTTGGCCCTCCAGAATCTGGCATGCAATTTAAGAATCTGGCATGCGAATTCTAGTACCAGGTCAACATATTCTTCTGACGGCGATGACGGAGGTCTTCGCAACTCTAATAGTTCTATCATCTAAAAACTCATTGAGGATAGCCAATAATAGTACTGTTTGCAAACATGACTTTTTGATTGGGGACTCTGTCTCATTAAGTGTCTCCAGCATTTCAAAAATAATACTAACGATTTAACTTACGCTATTGCCTGTGTGTGCATCATACTGATGATAGGTATAAGACACCCAGGCGTATTCGCGATCCAGGACGTATTCATAATCATCGAGGAATCGGCGTAGACTCCTACGAGAGCGGATCGTTAAATTTCAATGCCGCAAGTTATACCTGCATGTTGTCCGCAGCTTCCGCAGCTCGGGAACTCCAAGAAGTTGCACGATATTAAGCAGAATTTCAAGGGGGATGTTCAACATGGAAGTTGGTTGAGATCGATCGAGCACCATTGCGTCCGCTGGCACTAAATGAACCGGCAAAGCTGCGCTAGAGAAAAGGTTTCCATCAGCTGTTCCATTTTCGCGCCGCGAATGAGCATTGCTCGTGGGTATCATACGGTTGCTGGCTATAGAGAAAATGCTCATCAAAATTGTTCAAATCGCTCTCAAATTTCACGGGAATATTTCAAAATATGCCTTTGCGCCCTATAAACGTGTGATCAAGCGAAAAGGCTATGCAACGCAATCCCAATCGGTGAGCAACCGGCGGAGCGAAGCGCCGCTGGCCAGGGGGGTTTGGGGGGATTATGAAACTCTTAAAGAAAGAGTAGGAGCAACATTTCAGATTACGGTCACCATGGAAATCTGACAAGACTCAGGCGAAAGTGCAAGTGCACTTTGGCCTTACAATGAGTCTGGAAAATAGGGCACTTTTGCAACAATTGCCCCAGCTGTTTTACGGACACAGAATGTTGCTCCTACTCCTTCTTTAATGCCAGTTCCAGTACAGTTACTGACCGTGGGATGTATGAATAAAGTTTATTTTTCATGTTTTCGTGGTTGTCAAGTAAAATGTTTTGTTAGAATGTTTACTTGTAGTAATTCTTATAATGAAACAGCAGTAATAATTTGATTACAACAGAGGATTCGTAATACTTTCCTCTTTGTGCTAATAGAATAGAAAATAGAAGAAAATACAAAAACTTCAGATCAATTCATCATCATCATGATCATCATCATCATCATCATCCAATATTTCAGTGCACAGGTGGAACTGAACCACGTTGAGATAGGTTGCATCGTATATCTGTCCCCAGGCGACGACCACGACGTAGTTTTCTTGTTCGTTCTGAAATGAATGTTGAAAATTTGTTGAAGCTTTTGGATTGTCACTTTTTTGGCACTATAAACAGATTGGGAAAGAATTGCATTTCGAGCGACACATAACGCAAGCGTGCCATTACTACTGCGCGATGATTTTGAGCGCCACCGAGGTACCAGAGGTATCAACGCCGATTGGGAAAACGATAGTGGGGAACATGGCAGTCCAGGATCCACCCTTAAAGAAGGTCTGGCAGCCACTTCTTGGCAAAATGCCAATCATAATGGAGTGCATTTGTCCAGACATCGACGTATCGAAATTTCGCATTTCCATACGTCGACTGCTGGAGAAATGCACTCCATTAAGATTGGCATTTTGCC
>JACMIG010002383.1:0-15483 GCA_014805385.1 Levipalatum texanum | reverse complement strand
TGAAGACGTTTTCGAACAATTTATTTTTTGTACATTTTGGACCATGATACCCGTATCATGGGTTGAAAAAAATCCATGTGGCCCCCCCTTTGATGAAAATTGGACGAAATTTTTGTGAAACGTTTGAAACATTGAACATGTGGGCTGGTTAGGGTAGTCTAAAAGTAAAATTTTGCATTTTTGTTTTTCACCCGATAACGTCACCCTTCGGATGTGACGTCATTTAAAAGATCGAAATTACAGCAAAAAGTGGTGTTTTTACTGCAGTCGTTAGCACAAACAATAAAGTTTGAGAAAGCCCATTTTCACAGCACTTCTAGATGCTTCGGTATTGCTTTCATTACTTCAATATGAAGTTGCAATGGGGCCTATTCTGCATGTTATGCCTCTTGGAACTAGGTGCCCAGTCACAGCGCTCTTATTCGGACAATTGTCACGCTTTTTCGCAAGGGCATGAAAGATTAGTGAATACGGATCTATAGGTAACCGGATACGCTCTAAATTTTAAAAATATTTTCAACTTCTCAAAACGCATATTTCGCGAGATCGACCCAAGTTGGAGTCGAATATCGCGATTTTTGGGATATACTGGGAAACGAAAAAAATTCTTTTATTTTTTCAGTACCCTACTATAGTCCCCGGTCATCGCTATAGTGGTCTGACCCCGCCACAAAAGAAAAAAATGGCCTGAAAAAGGTCCACATGTGTCAAAAATCACCTTAAGTAGGACTTTGAAAAAAAATTTGTTTGCAAAAATTGAAGCAAAAAATAAGAAACTCAAAATTTTTTATTTCAAGTTCCTAGGTTAAGTCTATCAAAAGTTATGATTATTCGAAAAATCGCGTTTTTCGACTTTTGAACGCCTGCCCTTTCCCGTCCAATACAGTAATCCCCCCAGTCTACATACCATACACCTTAGGTCACCGGGTACTGTAACTGGTTGAAACGGCAAGTGGCTAGGATCAACCTGGGCGGCTGGGGCAGGGGCAAAAAAAAAAAATTTTGAAAACAGTCGCTTCTCAGCTTCTTTGAGGCTCCCTCTCAGCAATATAGAGAAAAGGGAGTGGGAGACTCAGAAGTGAAGAGGTCGCTAACTCAAAGAAAGAGGGAGTGAATCAGGACTAAACAGGGGTCGAAAAGGGTCCACGCCTGTTTAAAGGAGAGCTGCATCGACCCCCGCACTTGCACAAACTGTGCACAAGGGGTGGTTGCCGAGGAGAAATGCAGTTGAATGATATATTTTTCAAGAATTGAAAGTGAAAATTTGGCGAGATACAAAAGTTTTGGCACAATGCCAAGCACAGGGTAGCCCGCCAATTCAAATCAGGGTTTGGTGTAATGAGCGCATAACTGGTATCCCACTTTCCATCCACTCATGTGAACCATTCACAGCCAGGGCAGCGTGACCGAGTGGTGTAAGTGTTGGTATTGTGCGATAGATGTTGACGGTTCGAGTCCGCACGAGTAATTTTTCTTTTGTAACTTTCAGTTATGGAATACATATGGTGAAAACTTGTCATTTTATCTTCTGGGAGTTGATTGTAAACACTAGGGAGAGTTGTGGAAAAATAGGCGCTCTTTCAGTCGGTCTCTATTGTTTATTGAAACCGGTTGGAGATTACGTAGTTGCCTTTTTTGAATTACGTATTCCTCTCCTGCCTGATCGTCCTGGACACATTGGATATAATATTTTATCGCTGGAGCATAAATTGACAAAAAAGACAACCCAATTACAACATACGGAAACAGGGGTGGAAGAGAAGGAGGGGAGTATCGTAGTCCACTCTAGTTGTGAGTGAGGTAGCGCGGCGTGGCCGAGAACTTGGCGTAGCCCTTGATGACCTGAAAGAGAAGATACAATCGAAAATGTCGAACCAGGAAGACTTGAGTAACAGTTCGAAAATATCAACTGAATTAATACAACACGCATTTCGTCTCGTCTCTTTCATCAACGCGTTCAGATTTTCACAAGACATTGTTCCGTGATCGTTTTAAATAAATGCGAATTATCGCAAAATCCTGCCCGTATTGACCTTCGGGGTTCTTGCTGACGTAGATGAAGGCGGGCGCGAAGACGTCCCTGCTTCTTCCTGCAATTCAATAATAATTTGAGCCTTAGTTTGAAAGCCATGAATTTTTATTTTAAAAAATCGCAACAATTATGTTATGAACCGATTGTCGAATACGTTCCGCAATGGAAGCAAACCTTGAGATCCCTCGGGTTGTCCTTGACGTGCCGTGGTTCTATGGTGGAGAGGAAGAGGCGATCGCCCGCTTTGTCCATCTGGAAGTCATGGCCGTTTCTTCAATGAAATAAACGAAAAGAATGCCAACCTTTCAGTTCGTCCGTCGTATCCAGGACGACGGACGAACCCGGCGTCAGGACTCCGATGCCCAACTGCGAGC
The DNA here is from genome assembly GCA_014805385.1 of Levipalatum texanum. Taxonomy (NCBI): domain Eukaryota; kingdom Metazoa; phylum Nematoda; class Chromadorea; order Rhabditida; family Diplogasteridae; genus Levipalatum; species Levipalatum texanum. The sequence goes on along the minus strand of JACMIG010002383.1, from coordinate 13,077 downwards.
AACGTATGTGAGGGGAGGCGTGCTCGTTCCGCCCAGTGAACAGGCGGAGTCCTTCTCCAGCACCGAGTGATCGCGACGGGGGGAAGAGGGGGGCCTTGTGGACGGGCGAGGAGAAGGACAGCATGCGAACATCCGTTGGGACGGGAGATGCCATAACCGTGTCCTCGTCATCGTAGATCTGGAAATTGGGATAATAGCAAATCATATTTTAATATTAATAAATCAATGTGTTAATAAACAGATAATGAATATTGTTGTAGTTTTAAATGTTATGAAAGAAATGATTACTGATACTGAGAAAGAATTGCAATGAAAGAAATGATAATTGACACTAGGAAAGCAGATTTTTTCAAATTTATTTAATAAAAGGAACCTGCTCCGCGCCAGCTGCCGTGTCGAGTTTTCCGCCGAGGAACGAGGCTGCGGCCGCGACAGCTCTCAGCGATGACTCTTCCCTCCGCTTCGTCTCCCCGAAGTTGTTCGTGATAGAGGGGATGTTCTGAAACAGTCAGACATATCCTGGCTGTACGACCGCAACGCGTCCGCTCGCGGAGCGGATTCCGAACAAATTTCGACAGAAACTACGTACTTCGCTGCGCTTCGCGTTGGTCTTGCCGGATGAGGGGCGTCGGTACGGAGAGTGCCTGTAACAAGGTCATTAGAGAAATATTAATTTACGACAAAAACCTCTTCATCAGATTCGTCTTCTCGACGAGGGGGCCCGGGAGCTTGCGTACGAGCGGTTCTTCCCGGATGGGGACTGTAAGAAATGTTTCAAGTCAACATAATAACAATATTTTAAGAAGTTCTTTAGAAGAAAATTTAAAATGTAATACTCACCGTCATCATGGCTTCGAAGGATGGCTCATCTTGGATGGAGGGCAGTCGATCTGCGGTTGTGGCCGCTGCCGTACTCGGCGACGATGACGATGGCTCCTCTAGAAGAGGAAGTACCTGAAATAGACAACTTTAGATGTTTCCAAAAAATATTAACCATCTCTAGCTACATTTAATTCATGAAAACAATTAAATATCTGACGCATGAAGTGGAACGTTGGGAACAAACGTGGTACGGGGGATGCGTGAATTTGAATTTTATTTTTGCGGGAAAGCCATTTTCGAACAAAACGCCGCGATTTTTTTTATGGAAATGAGCCCTGGAATTGAGGACCGTGTGCTTTCAGAGTTCCCACGTACTTTTCTGGAAAGTACCAGCTAAAACAGCCAATAATTGAAAAGAATCGTGTTCGTTGGACTATTTGATGAAATGCACTGAACACGGCGATGCCCGGACTCAACACAAAACAACGGTCAATGAAGCCGTGACCCACTACTACCAAAGGTTCAAAAATTGTGTCCAAGAAGTAGCAAAACTGCGGCGCAATGAGAAAGCCACTCACGAGGTCGTCGACGCATGCTGCAGCTGCCATGTCCGGTGTTGTTTGCCCTGTACCGGCCCAACCTCCTTCGATCTTCCCTCTCGCCAGCTCTGGGGGCCTGCAAAGGCAAGGCCCGTCGCTCGCGAACGTTGATTATTTTAAGAACCGCGTGCGAGTAAAAACAGTATAGTCGATCAACTCCTGCACCAAGGAAGACAGAGTGACACTGCAGGATGTTTCTAGGAATGAAAACGCCCGGAAAAATGGGAATTAATAGAATAAATAACGATAAACTACTTCATCGATAAAGTTAGTCCTCCATCAGCGATCTTGGCAAAGTGCCAAATCTTACTGTAAGCAAAAGGACATAACACATGCGAATCGTTGTGGGAACACCCAAACTTTTTTAAAAGGTGGGTCGATGCAGCTCTCCTTTAATCGAAGCGCTCTGCTTGTTTTCTTCTCTATCAAAAGAAAAAGAGACAGGGAGTGAGAGGACATTCTGAGATGGAGATAACTATTGGGAGAGGAGGCACGAGAGCGCCCGACCCAAAGAAATTCTTATTGATGTGTCATTTATATTTCCTTTATTATTTGCTGAAGCAATAGACGATTCTGATGACGAGAACAACTTTTGAGTCAGTTTCTGAGTCTGCATGTCAGGATAGAGTATTTATCGAAACAGCGGACCTATGATGAATGCATGTTATTTATTAATGTGCTTTTTGCTCATCCGATGATCAGCTTAAGCGATCGGCTGGCAGGTGACCTTGCCGCTGGTGGTGGCCGAGATGAAGTCGCAGAAGGTAGCCACACGGGAGTAGATATCGGCGGTGTCGTCGTCGTCGCAGCCGTCGCCAAACGAAGAGATACCGACCTGTAGCATTGTAGTTGTCACCAGCCGGACCATCCTCCTCCTTGTCGGTTGGTGAAATTTTTGATTGGGAGTCATTTTTAGCCTATTTGAGCCGATTCTGTAAAATCCGGTTCCAGAAAGTAGTTTTTCCGGAATTTACGGAATTGTTATATATGCGGAATCGTTTTCCCGTGGTAGTGGGGGTGGCCAGGCTTCAAAGGCTCTAGCACCCTTCTATCCATCAGTCGTCACTGACAGACATGCACATTAGCCATTTATATAATAGTAGATCATGACCACGACCATAGTAGCGTGAATCTCACCTGGAACCACGATCCGGAAGCTCCCTGAACGACGAGTGGTCCGCCTCCGTCTCCCTGTAATTGCGTACTAATAGCATTATGAGAGCTTTAACAGCATGGTTAGAAATACACGTTATTTCGATACCGTGCGGAAGTAAACAGTTTCACAAAAATGGTATGGGACACCCAGATAGTTAGCTTATGTATGTAATTATCATACGTTCTCGGAGCATAAGCCTTTAGCTCCAGCGCACAACATGGTGTTTTCGTCAATCACTCCGGGATGGTCATTCTCGCATGTCGGGTAGTCGACGAAGGGCAGTTTGGCCTGGCTCAGCTGGCTCCCTGAAATCGAGAATATTTCTTGCAGTAGGACTATTCCCGTCCTCTAGTTTCCACACCATCAGCTTGGTTGCGGTCTCATTTCGACGCTTATGAGCGAATGTTGAATCGCTGCGATTACGTGGGCTAGAATACGGAGTCGCTTTGATCTCACAAACTGTAAGAGCTTCCACTACCCGGCCCGCCTTTTAGGAGATTTAGATTTGTATCCGCAACGATTCTTTGCTATACAAACCAATAATTTTTCCCCATCCGGTGAGGTAGGCAGAGTTGGGCTTGGCAATTGCGGCCTTGTCGTCGAGGGGAAGGCAGATGGGCTGAACGAAATTGCGTTGTCTGTTAACGTAAATGATAGTACCCTTTCAACAGATACTCAACTTGCAAGATAGTCTATTGGCGCGCACTCCCAACCTTTGCAATTCCTTTTCCGCGAGCGAATTTTTCGCCTCCCCATATTTCAGCGCTATTAAGGGATCTATTGCTATTGATTTTTTCCACACTTTGGTTGGAATCCTGGATCAAATAGCATGCAAATATTAAACATAGATTCCTTTTCTCCTGGAAGAAACGAAAAAGATCTGCCTGTTCAGAAAGGTAATTGCAGAGGTTGGCGTGCGGCACAATGTTCCTTATGTATTGTCCGGTATTAAACTGATGCGGAGGCGACGCGCGAACTACCTATGCGGTAAGCAGCATAGGAGTGATCTACAGCACTGATTTACATTCACTACGCTGCTTACCGCAGAGGTAGTTCGCTGCGTTGCCTCCGCATCACTTTAATACCGGACAATAATAATTTGTAAAGATGGGCTCGCTGGAGCTTTTAGGCTTCACGCCAATGTACTTGGTGGGAGGGGTGTATTAGCACCTCCATGTTGGCGCTTTCAAATCCAGGAATTTCATATTTCTTATAGGCTATCATCGGCGAACCAAGGCTGTCTGAATAGTCGTTCCCGCTCGCAACAATTCCGACTCAAATATCACAGCTCCCATTAGGAATCAAGGGCTGAATTTTTGCACGCGTGGTTGGGGCATAACTGATAATCGATGCTCATCAGATTGCAGCCATAAAGTCCTTTCTAGAGCGGAGATCTTCAACCAAGGCTGTCTACAAAATTGCGGAACAATTATGTAGACAACCTTGGTTCGCCGATAATAATACACCCCCAAAAAGTACAAACAAGTCCTTCTTTAAAAGAGGGAACTTCTAGGGTGCAAATGATGCTCGATTTTATTGCACTCAACAAATGCAAAAAAAACGTTCAGAAATCATTGTCAAGTCGATTCGGCACGGTACCAAAGCAAGCTACAGTAGGAGTTTTCAAATTAGGCGCTTTTGCCTGAAACAGGGAAGCCCTGTTATTTTATTTTTGCAGTTTTTGATTTTTAGAAATAAAAAAAATATGTTTTTCGTAAATCCCACGACGATAGGAAGGTCATGGCACGAATCTTTTGTGAAGTTGGAAAGTCGGTTTACCCCTCCTTCAAGACAACATATTTTCAAACCTGGACATGGTCGGAGTACTTCAGAGGCGTAGTCAGCTCGATGAGCGCGATGTCGTTCGTGAAGTAATCCCAACCATTTTTATAATTGGGGTGCAAGTAGATGGCCTTGACAGCGGAGATCTGCTCCCCGGACTCGTTCCTGAAGCGTAAACATTGAAACCAATGTTTTACTTCTACCAACTAGTTGTCCAAATATGGACAACGAAGAGAACAGAATATCGCTACTCACGTGCCCTCCTCCTTGTATACGGCAGCCTTGACCTGGTAGTTCTTGGGGTTCATGTCAAATTCGACGATATTTGCAGCGGTCATGACCCATCTGTTGTCTATGACGGTTCCTCCATACGCGACGGTGCACCCGGCGTACCTTGCAAGAGGAATAATTACGTCTTGCCAGAAGGAGTGAAGGCTCAGTTTTGTTGACAATTCAGTTAGAGTGCAGTTCCGTACCATTCGGTGGCGCACAGAACGATCTGCCAGGGCCACGAGTAAGGGACAGCCGTTTGTCCACCTACGATGCGCTCCGTTGAGAGGTTCGGCTTAATCGGCGTCTGGCCGCAGCTGCAAGGAGTTCACTAGCAATTTCCTGCCGGTTACACTGGTTAAGGTTCCGTCAACGATCACGGGAGATACGGTATGTACCTCGGGGTGGCGAAGGCGGTGGCCGCAAGAGCGACGAGGAGCACTGCAGTTCTCATCTGAAACATTGTCAGTGAGTGTAGAGCAGAATTTACAGAGCCAAGAGCGAACAGAGTAAGACGAATTCACGTGGATTTGCAAGACCGCAGCTCTATATTTATTGCATACAAGTGTGGCAGATAAGCCCCGAGTTGGTCGTGCTTATCAATATCATTGGTTGTTCTATGAGGTGAGCGGAAGGCGCATAATGCTTAGTACCAAAGCCAAGTGATAGTATAGTTGCTTATTTTTTGGAATCTACCACACTTGAAAACCCTTAATAGTGAAATGATAAACTGATCTTTTAAAATTTCGATCGGAATTCTCTTTTTCTATCTGCACTGTTTCAAAGTCTGATCGTTCTCTGTGTGATCTACAGGCAATTCAGAGAGACTATGGCCTGAACTTCACAGATCCCTCGGTACAAAGTTCGGAACTTCACTGATCTCTCCGTTATATCAACATGAGGATTAGTCTCGGATTGTTTTAATATTGGCACGAGTACTGTAGGGAGAGGAGGTGGTGGTTTAAGGAATAGGAGGCTGAAAGATTGCAAGCTAGGTGTACTAGTTGCCTTTAATTTTTTGCTTCATAGTTTACCAATACACTGACCGGTGTTTCTCAGATACTGGATCTGAAGCAGCGTGATCCGATTCCATTCTTTCTTGTCTTCCGCTTTGCTTTGGAGGTTGGGGCCATTTTACACCGACCGGCATTGACTTTTCTTTGGCTCTTGTGGGTGCTATTCTAAAATGGAACGCGCCCACCTCCGGTGGTCCATGGCCGATATTCGTGCCACCCACCACCACCTCCTCTCCCTACAGTACTTCACCACTTCCACCAGCCCTGTCTCTTTCCGCACCCACTAATTTGTTCACCTATCAATGCTAGTAATGTAAAAAATCGTCCAACGCCTCTGTGCGACTATTTTCAAATCTCCGAGTGAGTGAACAAGCATTGCTGTGGGAAGGATGACTAGCGCCTTCGAAAAGACCATTTTCGGTGTACATTGGCAAGAGTATGTAATATCCTTGAAGGCGGAGAGATCTACTACTATATAAAAGGCTATGTGTGTCTGTGCGTCTGCAACGGAAGTTCTGAAAAGTGTATATAGGGTGGTCGAGGAGCCTTGGGACCTTGACCAAACGACTTTGGGTCCCGAGGCAACTTCTACCGTAACCCGCGACCGGGGAATAGAATACCTAATCCACGGCTGTAGATAAAAAGTGTATCTACACTAATTTACGGAATCGGTCCACAAGAAGTCAATTTTTATTTGCAACGAATCCTGTAAATGTTGTAATTTCATGTAATCATTTCGTTGACTATCCATTAAAAAATCCGTTGTTCATGTTTGCTTTTTACCTCAAATTCGCTCTGTCGTGTTATTTCGTGTGACAGTTGCCATCTGCACCCGCTGTTGACGGATGGAACGCGTTGGTGCAGCAGTTGCTGTTTTGATCGTACTGGAGCAGGTTCGATCAGCTGCTGACGGGAGGAACGCATGGGTGCAACAGCTGTGTTGATCACATTCGAGCAGCGAACAGCTGTGTTGTTCACGAAGGTTCCACCCGCTGCAGGAGGTATAAAAGCGTACGAACAACAATTGCAGTGACGATCACATTTGATGATCACACACATTTACTACTATTTGCTGCAAGCAGCCCCTTTCTGTAGATTCCATTTATGATTCGCAAAATTGCTCCATGTTTCAGTTTATACATTCAACGATGCGTCGAAGGCTGCTGAATCTGTTCGGATCAGACGACAACAGGCGAGTGACTCGATCACAGTCCCGACGGAGGCAAGAGCTCCAAGATCAACAGAGAGCGGAGGAAAATGTGCTCGCCGAACAAAGCAGGTCTGGAATAAACGTTATAACATGTACAAGACCATTCAAAGGGAGGAATCATCTGAACCGCCCGTGCGTAGGGAGCCGCTCTCTTCGACTGAACGGAGCCAACGCCATCGAGCGACGGAGAATGCTGATGAAGTTGCTCGCAGACAGGAAGAAGACGCCCTGCAGCATCGACAAAGAAGGCACACAATTTGACCCAATTTACGATTGTTATTCATTTCGTTTTGCATTATTGAAATGAACAGCGATCTACATGTTCTAATCTTGCAGACTCGACGAAACTGGGGAGCAAAGTGAGAGACGAGCTGAAAATGCCGAGCGAATGCGGCGGAACAGGTGTCAACTCTGTCCATTTTCTCTAACATGCATAGAAAACGAGAAAAACGAGATGAGAGGCGGTAAATGGTTTAAATGCTTCTTTCTTTCAGACTCGATGAAACCGAGGAAGAAAGTGAGAGAAGAAGGACAGCAGATGCGCAGCAAAAGCAACGGAGCAGGTGAAGTGATGCTGAGGGTGTTTTCTTCACTGCTGAGCTAAATAGGTGCAAATATTTATATGTCCTTAAACTCGCACAGATTACAACTGCTGCGGGAGAAATTTGTGGTAAAATAGTTCGTTCAGAAATTGAAAATATTCCTCTTTTTATTTTTCTGTTTTAGGAGCAGAGAGACCAGCGTTGAGCGCCGTTCTCGACAAGCCGCAAATCGTCGGCAAACAGCGCAACATCGCCAAGGTTGGAATTTGCTACCAATTTGTCTTCTCTTGCGTAATATTTGTCGATTGATCTCAAAACTTCGAATCAAAATTCAGTGGTGAGAGCGCAGTCACCCGAGGACGAGGAGCATTATCTTGGTGAGATGGACGTCATCTGCCATCACTGCTGCGCCTCCTTCTTCGAACGTAAGATGAATCTTTAACATCTCGAAGTGTTGTTCAGGAGAAGTCGCGGGGGCCCCAAACAACATAAACCAGTGCTGTAACTTTGGAAAGATCGAGCTGGACGTCGCCCATTTCGCCGATTTTCCGCAGAGACTGGAAGAATTGTTCATAGCGGACACTCCCAGTGCCCGGAACTTCAAGGCGAACATACGACAGTTTAATTCGGCGCTCGCTCTGGCTTCCATGGGGGCCAAGATCGCCCTTCCCTCTGGGAGAGGCCCTTACTGCTTCCGCGTTCACGGCCAGGTCTACCACGCCACGGGTAAAAAACGCACATTTGAATAAAGTAATACATTATTACAGGAGTTGGTAGGGACAACCGGGCCCCATCCTACGGCCAACTGTATATGCTGGACACAGCTGAAGCTGCCCGAGAGCGCACAAACAATCCTGCAAACACGCAATGTAGCCCGCAGGTATAAAAAATCATTATCAGCATGAAAATGATTCTATTTTCAGTTGATGCGACAATTAGGGGACTTCATGGCAGATACCAACCCCAATGCACGGGCTTTCAAGATGATGAAGGAGGTGGAGGAAGAAGAGGAGAGAAGGGCGGCGGCAGAAGGCAGAACTTCCGACCCAGTCACATTAGTCTTCGATCCCGGCTGCGCGAAGGACAGGCGGAGGTACAATGTCCCTACTGCCAACGAGGTGGCTGTGGTCTACGTGGGAGATGAAGGAGACGTGCCCGAACAACGGCAATTCTTCGACTGCAATCGAAGCGGAGGATTGACGAATCTGAAGGATACTGACCCCCGTGTGGACCCGTTCACCTATCCTCTGTTCTTCCCCACTGGCCAAGAAGGATGGCACAAGAATCTGCAGAAGGCGCCATCGGAGAGGGAGACGGCGAGGACGAGGATAACGCAGAGGGGTCAGTTCAGTGTGTCCCTCCTCCAACAAGTGCCATTGCAGAGTACTACACGTATCTGCTGCAAGTCCGCCCTGGACTCTTCAATCCAATACTGCAGGGGAAAGCGCTCTTCCAGCAATTCGCAGTCGACGCTTTCGTGAAAATCGAGCAGAATAGGCTGTACTACCTCAGGACACATCAAACCGAGCTGCGATCAGACAGCTATAAGTCACTCCAAGTTTGTACCTGTGTTAGAACATCAACACTGTTCCTTCAGGATTTCATGGCTGGCGAGGGCGACGCGGATATGCGAGGCCCCCCGGGAAAGCGGATTGTCCTCCCTTCCTCCTTCCCTGGATCGCCACGCGCTATGGTACAGGAATATCAGGTTTGCAACATTTTTTGTCGAGATTTACGAGATACTGGGATCATTTGAGGATGCCATGGCAATCGTCAGCAAGTATGGGAAGCCCGACTACTTCCTTACAATGACCTGTTCCCCGAGCTGGAAGTAAGTGACTACATTTCTGTACTTAAACTGCATTGAATTTAATATGGCAAGAACTGACATAAAAAGTTGTAGGGAGATCGTGGAGAACCTCGAGCCTGGCCAGACGGCAACTGATCGGCCCGATATTGTCGCCCGTGTCTACCACCTCAAGGTGGGCGCCATACTAAAGGAGGGAATACAATCTCCTCCGTGCAGGTCAAGGAGCTCTTTGAGCTTCTGTTACATCGTCACAAGCTGGGGGAGGTGGCTGCGTATGTCTCCGTCTTCGAGGTGATTTACGCATGCACAAACTCTAGAGGCCATTTCAGTGGCAAAAACGGGGCCTCCCACACACCCATACGCTCCTGATCATGAAGCCGGCGTCAAAGCCGAGGACTGCGGCCGATGTGGACCGGTTAAACAACATCCTCTACAGGAGAAACTATTATTACAGATTAATTCGAGCTGAAATCCCCGACAAGGACACGGAGCCCAGACTATGGGAAATCGTAACAAAGAACATGATGCATCGTCCATGTGGAACTGACAACCCCAGCAGCCCGTGCATGGTGGATGGAGAATGCAGCAAGGGATTTCCGAAGAGCAACCGGGATCAAACAGACATCAGCGGCTTCAAGTACCCCGAGTACAGGAGGAGGAAGGACGGCAGAACGGTGAAGTGTCAGGTTTTTGCAAATGCATATGGGGCTGAAGCAATATTTTCAGGGGAAGGATCTCGACAATAGGCATGTCGTGCCTTATAATGATTTCCTCTGCCGGTACTTCAATTGCCACATAAATCTGGAAGTGTGTGCACTCATCCAGGCGGTCAAATATTTATTTAAATATGTATACAAAGGTTTGAAATGAATAACTTGAACCTGCCTAATCGACCAACATTTAGGCTCGGATCGTGCGGCCCTCCGTCTGCAACGGCAAGCTACCGGCGCACAAGTCATTGACGAGATCAAACTGCACATCGATGCCCGATACGTGTGCGCCCCGGAAGCCATGCATCGCATCTTCGGATTCGAGCTCCAAAGGAGGTCCGACACTGTCTACCGGCTCGCAGTGCATCTTCCCAATGAACAGGTCTGCTTAAGAAAATATTTACCCACCATTCAATCTAGAAAAAGCCTAGCGTTACTATATAGCAGACAGACCAACTGTCTAACTAACTGGGTAATATACAGACAAACATCGCCATTTACATAGTAGTAAATAGCAGAGGGCATTTCAGAATGTAGCATTCCATCCCGCCGGAGTGGCTGCTGCTGTTAGGAGTGCCGCCACGAAGAATACAACTCTTATGGCATGGTTTGCAATCAACAGCGAGAGCAAAGAAACGGTAATTATCAAAGAATGAGCTTTTCTGAAATGCATTCCTTTGAGGTTGAGAGAGGAAACGTTTCTCGCTCCTTCGTGGATTCACGCCAGTTTCGATATCTGGACATGCCCGACCACTACACCTTCAACCACTCGAGCTGCCAGTGGATGACACGCCTTCGTGATACACGCGCCATCGGCCGCATGTACACCGTCTCCCCCCACGAGGTTAGCAAGACAATAATCGAGTCCTAATTAGTTTTCCCAGGCCGAAAGATACGCCCTCCGCATCCTCCTTCTCGCTGTCAAGGGAGCTCTCTCCTTCACGGACCTCCGCACCGTTGTTGATGAAAACGGAGCGTAAGTCGATCGTATAAGAAGCGAGGAAATCATTCCTTTCAGTGTTGTGGTCTACCCCACGTTTGCGGAAGCTGCAAAGGCCCTAGGCCTCATGGCAGACGACAGCCACTTCCTTCTGACTCTGCAAGAGGCCGCCCACTTCAACATGCCTGCCCAGCTGCGTGCGACCTTCGTGGCTATCATCGCATTCTGCGAAGTCAACGACATCGTCGCTCTCTGGGAGGCCGTTAAGATGGATCTCTCCGAGGACTTCGCCCACCACTACACTCTCCAGGACGCGGTGGTGATGGCCTACTACGATGTAGCAGACAGGCTCGAGAGGTAGTTTTGCCCAGGCACACATGAATAAAAAATGATTAAGGCTCGGGAAAGAATTCGACAAAATGGTTGCGCCTCCAGCCATGCGGCCATCCGTCCGCCCCCTCATCGTCTTCAACCCCACTCAGTGCAGAATCACCGGGGCTCAGCTGTACGACACACTCAATCCCCGGCAGAAGGATGCATGTGATACCATTCTCACTGCTGTCAGAAGTGGTCGAGGAGGACTCTTCTTCATCGATGGGCCCGGAGGCTCAGGGAAGACCTACCTTTACAAGACCCTCTTCAACATGTTGGTCGGCAGTGGAAAGAAGGTACGAAATTAGAGAATGATACATGATCATTCATATTGTTCAGGTCATGTGCACCGCCTGGACTGGAATTGCTGCCACACTTCTGCCTGGAAGCCGCACCGCCGCCTCCCTCTTCAAGCTCAACATCCACGACAACTGCAAGTCCTCCAGTCTGAAGAGACAGCACAAGGATGCACGTGAGCTGGCAGAGATTGACGTCTTCATCTGGGACGAAGCCAGCATGATCCCAAAGGTGATAACACTGTTATGAAGGAAATAGCTGTTCTTCAGAATGCCCTTCAAACCGTGGAAGAAACACTCCGAGACATGACCGGAGTGTCACGTCTCTTCGGAGGATCGATCTTCATCCTAGGAGGCGATTTCAGACAGGTTTTTAATACCCAAAGAATAAAAATATCACACCTTCCAGGTTCTTCCTGTGGTGAAGCGCGGCTCTCGAGGAGACGCCATTGAAGCCTGCATCAAATCTTCCCCTCTCTGGAGCACCTTCACACAGCTGACTCTCCAAACGAACATGCGAGTGACGACGGGGGATGCTGTATGGACTGACTTCCTCCTCGGGGTCGGCAACGGAACTTCTAATGACAAAGACTTTGATGACAAAGTCCAGCTTCCTCAAGAGGTTGGAGTCCCTTTTCACACTGCCCTATGAACATTACTCATTGAGGTGATGGGCTATGGCAACATCGTGGAAGAAGTCTTCGGGGCTTCCATCAGAGCAGCCGATATCGACTCTCTCGCCGAGATGGCGATTCTTGCCCCGAGGAATTGTGACGTCAACGTTCTGAACGACGAAGTTCTGCGAAGAATGGAGGAGACGAGAGGAAGTACTACTCCGCCGATGAAGCCGTGTGTGAGGACCCCACAGACATCACCAACTACCCCACTGAGATGCTAAATCAGCTGAACCCCTCTAGCCTTCCCCCTTCAGTTCTCCGTCTCAAGAAGGGAGCAGTAGTTATGTTGTTGAGGAATCTCGATGTGACCTCTGGACTTTGCAATGGGACTAGGCTGATCATCCACGAATTCCACCCTAGAAACCTCATCTGCAAGTTCGCGTGTGGGGATAGGAAAGGGCAGCCCGTGATCATCCCCCGCATTGACTGCTACTGTGAAGAGGGCCTCCCATTCAAGCTTCGTCGTAGGCAATTCCCCGTTAAGCTTAGCTTTGCGATGTCCATTCACAAGGCCCAGGGCCAGTCCTTCGACCGAATCGGACTGTGGCTTCCAACCGATGTATTCACCCATGGCCAGTTGTATGTCGCCCTCTCCCGCGTGCGTTCTCGAGAGGGACTCACTGTGCAGGCGGCGGGAAGATTTGTTACCAACGTTGTCTTTGACGAAATTCTTGAGTAGACAGTAGTTCAATGTTCTCGATGCATTATATTTCTGCTTTCAACACATGGTTTCTTTTTATGTCTGCTTTCCCCATATTTGTCACTCGATAAACTTATTGCTATATTGTGATTTAAAATACGAAAAAAATGCAAGGCCAAACTATGTCTCATAAGCTTTACCAGTCGGAAGCGGCCGCCGTAGGCGGCCGCTGACG
>JACMIG010002382.1:0-15487 GCA_014805385.1 Levipalatum texanum | reverse complement strand
GAGAAGAAAAGGGAGAAAGGTTCAACACAGATCTATTTTACGAGCGCAGTAGAAGCAAAAGTATCCCCATCAACTCCGCTCTCACTCAAACTGCTGCTCCAGCCGAGGCCTACAGTCCAATCTGAGGAGAGGGAGAGGACGGTTCAAGAAAAATGGTGGCTTAGCTGTGAGTGAAAGAGAAGTTACCGAATCCCCCTCCTCCCCGTCCTCACTCAATGAACTGCTGACACTAGCACACGTCTACTAGCACCTTCAGTCCACCCGAGAAGAAAAGGGAGAAAGGTTCAACAATGATAGGGGTCTATCTTACGAGTGAAATAGTTTAAAAAAATAGCACCTCTATGAAACGGGAGGTCTCCCCCACAAAGTACCTTGTTGACAATCGTTGTCATCGTCAGCGAGCAGACGTTGCAGTCGACCTTCTGCTTGGCCATGGACGTCGTGACCTGCTTCCTCAGAAGGTAGACGTTCCACTCGAAGCGAGCGTGCTCCTTGGCAGCATAGTCGGCAGTGACGAAGACCTGAATCAGTTTGCGATTAGAGAAAGTTTCGCAATCTGAATTGATGATCTACTTGGTTCGTTTTCTGGAAAAAAATCTGTGATCTACTTCATTTTCTCGAAAAAGTTATGATCTACATGGTTCACTTTGCACAACGAAGCTATGATCTACTTGGTTCAAAAAATATTAAAATACCTCGGTGGCTCATCCGCTCCAGCATGATGCGCGAGTCCGAAAGAAACTAGTGGTTGGCGAACCTGGTGCCCACGATCGCCGCCACGAAGCCCACGCCGTACGCATCGCTCTCGAGCTGGGGCCTGGAAGAATTTAATTAGAAATTCGAGTTTTACCCATTGATCTACCCCAGGAGATCAAAGGCCAAATGGACAAGGAAACGAGACTGGAGGCGGAATACTCGAGGCGGAATTTAGACTCGGAAATTTCTAGATCCAGCGATAAAGAGGGCGAATGAGCGTGGCGAAAGCATACCAAACGGGCTATTCCAGCTGGGGAAGATGTAGGTGGAGAAGCGGGAGTGCACGCGGGCAATGTGCGTCGTAAACTTCTCGTCCGTGAGGTCCTTGCAGTAGCGGAAGAGCTGCTTCGGCGTGAACTGACCCTGCAAGGACGGGGAGTTAAAAATAGCACCTCTATGAAACGGGAGGTCTCCCCCACAAAGTACCTTGTTGACAATCGTTGTCATCGACAGCGAGCAGACGTAGCAGTCGACCTTCTGCTTGGCCATGGACGTCGTGACCTGCATCCTCAGAAAGTAGACGTTCCTCTCGAAGCGAGCGTGGTCCTTGGCTGAATAGTCGGCAGTGACGAAGACCTGAATCAGTTTGCGATTAGAGAAAGTTTACAATCATGATCGCAATTTGAATTGATGATCTACTTGGTTCGTTTTCTCGAAAAAAATCTGTGATCTACTTGGCTCATTTTCTCGAAAAAGATATCCAGCCGAGGCCTACAGTCCAATTTGAGGAGAGGGAGAGGACGGTTCAACCAAAATGGTATACTTAAATCGGTGAAGTGCTTGAGCGTAGCAAACATAACTTAGAAATGGAATAAACATAGAAAATAAAATGGAATAAAATAGTACCATATCCGACGACTGATTACGAGTTGAGCACTCGCGGGGCGCCGTGTTCTCGACTGCAGTCTCCATCTCCATCGGGAGTGCGGTAGTCTTCGTGCCGTGGGGACAAGCGATCCCCGACACGGCTGTCTTCTCCTTCATCGCCGTCTTCTTCAGGACGAACTCCTGCAATAAATCATCATCAATCAATATATCATCGATTAATTAATGCAAATAGCAATCGTAATTTTATGAAGGGATATTTCATTCAGACGAACGAAATATCCTATGATTTATCATCCACACACGCACCGTATTCCTCGAGTCGGGACTGCTCGTTGGGGAGGCCGCTCTCGATCTTCCTGTCGAGGCGACGAGGGCAGAGAAGGGTCCAGGGTGTCGGGACGATTCGTTGCCATAATCACCTCAAGCAGAGGATACTTGACAACAGAGGAACAGCCGCCTCACTTTGACTTTGCCGAGAGTATCGAAGCAGTCCAGCTGATTCAGATGCTCCATAAGAGTTCCCTGGATCGGGAGATGTTCCCTCCGAGGAGCCGCGACCGCCTCAACACGAGTATTGTACAACAGCAGATTGGCTCAACATAAGTACTGTACAAGGCCAGTACTTTAAGCCAAATGTGGTACCTTGACAATGAACTTGTCTTCGGTGAGTTGTTTGAGGACTTCTCCAACGATTTGACCCACGGACAGCAGGGACTTGATGTCATTCTCCGATTTGTCGTGTTCCTTCTGCATCTCTTGCTCCTGAATCGGTTGCTTCGGTCAGATTGACATAATCTTTTTTTTTTCGTAAAATTAGTTTTAGCAATTTATTGTGCACAGAAAAGTTAATTAGCACAAACCTATTTCCCGAGTTCGTTTAGTCGCTGCTCAACTTTGCGGCAATCCATGAGTTTCTTGTTATAATTGGCAAGAGCCCGCGTTTTTTCATCGGACATCGAAGAAAGGTCGACCATTATACCTGAAATGATAGCAGAAGAGCTATTGAAGAACATCACGCAACATGAAACGGGATGATGATTTTAAAGTTTTGAAAATGCACCAGCAATCATTGCTGACAATGAGCAATGTGACAGTTCATTATGCGATACCAGTGGTGCATACTGTAAGTTTGTGATTCTATTTTGCAGATTCCATTATGAGCATCTGATACTATGCATCTGATTGTGAGCTCGATGCAAGAAGCATGCAAATAATGAATAACACGTTGTAGGTAGCTTTCTTAAGTCTGAACTTATTTCAAATGTCGATGCAACGCTGATCACACTGCAGTTGGCACTTAAACAGAAAAAATGGATGAGGCAAAGTGGCCGTTGAAGTCATTGCAAACCGAGTCCTTCCAGCTGATCTATCTGTCCAATGGCCCTTTGATCTAGGGCATTCATCTGCCAATCGATGCCACTTCTGCCGCTCTCAACGCCCAAAGATGCTCTCCCGTTTTCCTAATCCTTTCCCTCCCATACCCACGTTTTCCTTTCCCTTTGCTGCAACACAGGGGAGTCTGCCCCAGCCAAGCGGCGGCGGGGCCAATGTGCAGTGCCGCAGGCTTTTATGTGCACTCAGGATCCTCAGGCAGGTTGTGAGCGAAATTAAAGCACCCTACGGGCTCTGTATGTAAGGTCGATGTCTTGTGCTCATTCGATTCCTTGTGAACTCGGTTATCGATTGCACCTAATAACTAATTGTAAGCCAAACATATTTTGTAGCGTTGCATTGACCCAAACATTTTGCAGATAGAAATTATATCTATGCTTCCGGAATATAGACGGAAGTAGGACGGCATAAACAACGGAACTATGCAGAGGAGCGCGGGTATCGTCGACTGCGCGGACTCCGCCGCGCCGCGGAGACATTTTTGTTGCCTTTTTTCGCCTTTTTCTGAATACAAAGTACTAAAACGTGTTGCCAACGAGGCCTCCTCACCTTGTAGCTCCTCCCTAAAGCACGGACGCTTCACGTGCTTGGAAATTCGCCTTGCTCGCGTTCCGCTCCTCATCTGCGCGTTCGAAAACTTCCGATTTTTCAGACGATATTATTATCAAATACGTTTTGTTCTTCGCGCTCTTTTGCTCTCGAAGTGCGGTTGCAACAGCTGCCAATGCGACCCGGACGCTCTTGGTCAGGCCGCTCCGTTTCGTCCTCTCATTGCTAGAGAGTGCGAACGTGCATCGCCCTAGATTCTTTACCCTCCCTCTGTTGAGTAGTCGAAGGGCATGTTCCCTCCCCTCAACTAACTGCTCCGGAGGATAGTTATTGTTATGTCAGCATAAAAAATGCTGCGGAAATTTTTTATATTATTTAGAATTCGCTGAGTTGCGGGGAAAGTATCACTCTAACATGGCTGCTAACATGATTACCGAGAAAAATCGAATCGCGCGATGATAAGGATAATTCCGCGCTTCTGTGCAATCAAGGTGCTCATTTATTTTCTCCGAAGGTACCAACCGCGCAAATTTTTTTTATGTCCGAAGGCTTTTCTAAAAGTCTTTGAGGTCATCCAGATAGCATCTGCTTAAGCAATCATTACCATAGCATCCTGGACAGACTGTACAATCAATAGTAGAGTCGTCTAGTCCATTCAGTTAGCCACTCAGTCAGTCCAGCTTCTCTACCTTCCCCCTTCATTCTCACGACCAATACTCTTGTACGTTTATCCCGTCACTTCGCCTTCTGCACACGTACCCACGTTGTCCTGAATCTACCGGAATGTCCTATCTAACGTGTTTTACTGCAGGGCCTGTAGGAGACTCCCCCCGTCCATGGCAGCCGCCATGCCCGCTCTAGGGCGACTACTATTACGGGAAGGATCGAAGACAGCGAGGAGGTAAGACCGGCGAGGGAGCCCACTTGGGAAGCTTCCTATAGAAAAGCACGCTTTTTGATGTGTAAAAATGTGTCTTTTTAAGGTCAGCCAGCGCTTGGGCCATCCCCATGACTTCGAAAGGCGTGCGGAAAGTTGGAATTTTAATACCTTTAGCATTGTTATTATTATCAAATAGTTGTATTCTAATTTTTATTATTCGTTTACATTCTATGACGCTCCCCTCGAAGCATTCCTCTCCGAGTACAGTCGGACTTTCTTTGATGACACCGTCACGCGTGATGATCCGACGGTGAGCGAGTTTGAATTGCAAGTCTGACCCGTAGAACTTTCTATGACCAACTTAACTCGGCTTCCAGGTATCCCGACTGCGCGCCGACATCCTGGCCGGAAAGCGAGCCGCCCTTGCTTCGGCCATCACCCTCGTCGAGAGCACCCACCCCAGGAAACGGGCCATGGGCAATGTCCTACTGCAGGTCGTGATTTGTATTCCTTTTCGACGTTATCATAGTATCTTTTACAGGCAAAAAATATATTTAACGCACGAAAGAAATAAATCTGCATTTCTGCTCACAGAGAACATTATACTGAAAAATCTTATCTATTTGGCCACTTTGCTTTGCCATCATTGATGATTACTGAAATATTTTTCCTTGCTTGTGTATTTAGCATAAAATTATAGGAGATGCTTCACGAAGAACGGAGGAGATTCGAAGCCAAGGGACGGGATAGCCTCATCTTTCGGATAGGTTGGTTTCATAAATTCAACTAACAAGTGGGAGAAGAAAATAAATGAATAAATTGCAGCCATCTCCGGCTCGCCCGGCGTGGGGAAGTCGTCCTTCATCGAGGCCCTCGGTGAGGAGCTCACGGAGCGGAGGGGCAAGAAGGTAGGATGAAGGAGAATGAATCGATTTTTTAAAGATATTTTGCCAAGTACAGTATCCCTTGTTTTCAATTGTTTTCCATGATATTTTTCACGTGATAAACATAAATACACAGAGTATTTCTAAATTCTTCAGGTGGCAGTCCTCACCATCGACCCGACGAGTCAAGTCACTGGAGGTGCGTTGGTCATATTTTCGTGAAAATATGATTTGAATAATTGATTCCAGTTTAGCTGTTACACCGTTCACCGACTCGCTTTCAGGCTCGATCCTCGGCGATCTAACGCGCATGCAGAATCTGTCGCGGAATCCGCGCGCCTACATTCGACAGTCCCCGTCTTGTGGAGCACTTGGAGGGGTAAGTAATTTGGGAGATCAGTTTTAGTGGGTACTATCAACATTTATGCTATAAGTTTTGAAATACATACAGTAGAACTAGGATTTCCCCGAGAATACTCAAATCTGTACTATTTTCAGTTTACTGAACTAGAAGATGCCGTCAATTTATCATTCCGAAGTGAATGAAGGGATTCAGACCTCTGATAATAATTGGCTTTAGGTGACTCGCGGCATCCACGAAGCAGTGATTCTGTGCGAGGGCGCCGGTTACGACGTCGTCATCATCGAAACTGTCGGTGGGAAATTATTGTGAAATGATTAGCGGGAATAGAACACAGAGTGGTCTCTAAAATATGCCTCAATTTGATGCATTTTTAGGGGAAACGATATTTGATATTTAGCAGAGTTGGCCACATGAATTGTTGTTATCCTTGAAATGGATATTCCTTGTGGCGAGATGAGTCCACTGGCTTCAATGGGGGCAAAGGGATGACACACATTTGTGTGTGATGCCGATCTTCCCATTTTTACAATGAAAGGCACCAGAATCGGACTTGGCTGCGTCAGCATATTGTCCGATTCAGAGTTCAAGCCTACTTTTCTCCCCCCTTTGAACGCGCCCGCCGTTTTTCATTGCTTGTTGACATTACTCATGCCCCACCTGTGTGTGCTCGTAGAAAAGGATCCAACGACGCGCAGTAGAGAGGTTCGTCCATCTTACTAACCCCTTATTTTTCGTCCAACTTCTGCGCGCTGTGTTTTTATTCCACTTTCAGAAAGATGTGGACTCTACTAACTGTGGCTAGCATCTCGGTTGTGCTGGCAGTGGCGTACGACCCGTATCCGGTTAGTTTATTTCTTTATTTGACGCGTCTTTCTTTGATTGCGCTTTACAGACATGCGAGTGGACGGGGACTGCCCCGTTCTGCGAGGGAGAATGCCCTGCGTTTACGCAGGAAATCGGCCGGGCTCGAACTGAGTTGGTCGATTTATTTCATTTATTGGCAATTTCGTTTCAGCTTTGATGCTCGCGCCGTAACGTCTCCAATCGCACTCTACTTTGGACACGACTGCTGGCTGGGAACCAAAACACTCTGCTGTGGCTTCAACGACGCAGCACTGCTGAGGAAAAGAATCCAGGGATAATCCCGGCTCAAACGTGCTTTGCATAAACTATAAATGTGGCCGACATTCGCACTCCACAGATTCAAGCTCAAACACGATCCTGGCCTTGTAGTTTGCTGAGATTCGCGCCCGTTTATTGACCTTTCGTGCAAACCGTTCTCTTCGCGCGCTCTTTCTCTCGTTCCTCCTCTCCCGTCTCGCTATCTCTAGTGTACATTGCCAGTCGTAAACATTCGCTCGTCCAGACTCGCAAGCGGTGTATCTGCCGGCGTTTTCGTCCATTACTATTTTGTGATAATACGCGCGCTGATTGTTCTTTGCGAGAATAGAAAGCTTCAGAGACTTTCAACCATGAAATCGCTGATCATCTTGCTGTCCCTTGCACTGGTCGCTTCCGCGTCGATTTCTTCTCCGGTAAGATCTATCAGTCTTTCCAAGTTGATTTACGAACTTTAAGACCTGCGAGTGGTTCGGAACGGCTCCCGTGTGTGCCGGCCAGTGCCCGGACGGGTGGCTCGAGATTGGAAGGGCAGCCAATGCGTGAGCAACGACCCAGTAAACAACACCCCTGACATCATTATTCTGCAGGGAAGAGGCCAAGAAGGTGACGCCATTCCACTATCCGTTCGGGAAGAGCTGCGTGTCGGGAACGAAGGCCCTCTGCTGTGGGAATAAGCACTCGGTTGAATACTACTTCTACGAGATCGGAAACTGATTGACGTCGAGCAGTTTATGTATCCGCTTTTCATCCATTTTAATTTTTTTTTTTTTAATTTTTTTTTCTCATTCCATGTTCGTGATAAATCTATGTATTTATAAATTCCAACGTGCCCTCTCGAGGCGAAATAAAGTTCGCGTTCGCGGGAGCCAGTGAAAGCGAGATTTGGATAAGAGCTATCACTTCATTGATCTAACCCGTTTTCCGCCCACATCCCTTGCATCTCTGAAGGGCACTCATTTGTGGGATCGAGTCATCGTCTCATTTGCACTTCCCATCATTTCGACTATGCAATTAGTCATCCCCTTCTTCTGCCTTGTCGCCTTTGCTTCCGGCGCCTCGTTGATCTCCGAACTCCTTCCGGTACTGCGAATCCCTTGCTTCTTCTCCTAATCACACTGCCTTATTCAGTCATGCTCATGGGCGGGCTCGGCTCCATTCTGTACAGGAGAATGCGAGAAGGGAATGGTGGAAATGGCGCGAGCAACCAAAGCGTTAGTCAACAACCGTTTCCTGATCATTTCGTTTTCTTCAGCGAAGATGCGATTGAGCAGATGAAGCCGTTCAACATTGATTTTGGACACCGATGCTGGACGGGATCCAAGCCTCTGTGCTGCGGCATTCTCACTGGACTTCTCAAAAATTTCAAATCGAATAATTAATCGCATGGAGCGCAGGCAGTGCCACCAGGCGCGAACTTCGATAAAGATATAGTAGCAACTCCTGTTTGGCACCATATTCATTCTCAATTTCGCTTGGTATCAAGCATGCGGTTCTCTACTGTTCTATTCATCTTCGCTGTGCTCGCTGCAGTATCGGCATCAGATGGTGGTCCTTTTGAGGTCAGTCACCATCAATTCAGTATTATTTTATTTCGATATTTTTCAGCATTGCGCCTGGTTCGGAACTGCCCCGTGGTGCTCTGGCGAATGTCCTAATGAACACGTCGAGCTGTCCCGGGCTGATGATAGGCGAGGAAAATAGCTGTAGAAATAATTACACGTTGCTTTAGGGATGTGGCTTGCGAAAAGCTCGGCTCGCTGTGCATTGGATTCGGTGAAAAGTGTGTCATCGGCTCCAAGGCCTACTGCTGCCCGCACTACGGCACTTTCGAGCTTGTCAAATTCTGATCACCGTTTTATCGTCACCTAAACAACCGATGTTCCCCCAACTATGTCTCCCATCTTATCTCTCTGTAATCAATGGTATCTCGCCGTCCATCTGCTATCGAAATAAAAGGCATGGCCACAAGGCCTCTGTGTACCTAGACGCGGCACACCACACTATTACTCGCTCCGAGTCGGTATAGTGCAATGAAGTACCTGGTCCTCCTCGCTCTCGCTCTGTCAACGACGGCATGGTTCCCGGGCAACATTCCCCACTGCCATTGGAATGGAACGGCTCCCTTCTGCGGCGGCGTCTGCCCCAATGCTACCTCGGAAATGTTCCGAGCCAGTGAGCTGTGAGCAATATTTGAATTATAAAGTTGTAAGCGATGTTTAGCTTCGAAGGACTGTGGCGTACGCAGCCGTTCTACTACCACTTCGGAGCGGATTGCGTCACTGGAACGAAGGCATTTTGTTGCAAGGAATTCAACGGACGCTTCAGCATCAAGCCCATTAAGCCGGATCAATAACTATCTACTTTAATCTCAAGTAATTCTGAACTGTTTTTGCACGACAAACCTATTCGTCTGAACTAACGTTTTTTTGTATCAAAAGCTGGGTTAAGCTGTTCAGTTCTTGACTTCTCCAAGTAACGGGAATAAATATTTTCGCGCATGTGCCGTCGGCTCCAAGGCCTACTGTTACCCGCACTACGGTACTTTCGGGTTCATCAAAGTCTGATCGCCGTGATCGTCATCTGCCCGTTTTCCCACAACTTTGTTATCTCGCTCTTATCTCTCTATGTACAATGGTATCTCGCCGTCCATCTGCTATCGAAATAAAGGGCATGGCCACAAGGCCTCTGTGTACCTAGACGCACCACACCACACTATTACTCGCTCCGAGGTAGTATAGTGCAATGAAGTTCCTAGTCCTCTTCGCTCTCGCTCTGCCGACGACAGCATGGTTCCACGGCAACATTCCCCACTGCCATTGGAATGGAACGGCTCCCTTCTGCGCCGGCCTTTGCCCCAATGCTACTTCGGAAATCTTCCGAGCCAGATTCCAGTGAGCAATTTTTGAATGGTGATGTAGTCAGCGATTTTTTTTAGCCTTGAAGGCCTCTGGCGTGCGCAGCCCTTTTACTACCACTTCGGAGCGGATTGCGTCACTGGATCGAAGGCATTCTGCTGCAAGGAATTCGACGGACGCTTCAGCATCAAGCCCATTAACCCGGAGCAATAATCATGCACAAACTAAAAGAGATTCCGTAATGTTGTGTCACCAAGTCTATTCATCTAAATTAATCTTAAAGCTGATGTTGTGTAAAGCTGTTGAACTGTTCACAGCTCCAAGTAATCGGAATAAATATGTTCGCGCATTCTTGTGAAATAATAAATGGTTTGTCCCCTGTTTTGATGTCGCACTGTTGGTCAATCGTCCTGAACCATCGGTGAGATACTCGGTCTGCAATAATGGCTCTTCGTGGACTCGTCTCGCTCGTCCTACTCCTGGTGATTACCAGTCCAATCGCTTGTGTATTGATGCCCAACCAGTGCACGTGGTACGGAACAGCGCCCTTCTGTGCGGGTGAATGCCCCAGTTGGGTCTCGCCATTTTCACGCTCGGACACCATGTAAGTTCACTAAGAGTTATAAATATTATTATTATTATCTCTGATCGCGTAATTGTCAGGGAGCACGCCAAGCAATTGAATCCCGCGATGGCGACTTCGTTTGGACGCGACTGCTGGATGGGAACGAAGGTGCTGTGCTGCTGAAATCTCGCCATTCTTCTCATCTCTGCACTTATTATCTCTTGATGTTCTTTGCCTATCTCGCGAAAATAAATAAAGATCTCCTCTTCTGATTTCGCGCTGGCTATTGTTTGATCGCTAGGCAAGCCTATAGGGTACAATCACTTCTTCCAAATGATTTTCCGAGTCAGTTGTCAGTGCTCGTCTAAAATGACACCACGTTCAGCTCTTCTATTCTTTGCTCTTGCTCTCCTTGCGGTGGAAGGATTGGTTCCGGTAAATCCACGTTCTGCCCATCCGACCCTACTATCTATTACCAGGAGGGAGAAGGCTAGTACGGTACGGCTCCTTTCTGTGCTGGAGAATGTCCGAACGACAAGATGATGGGCTTGTGGAGGAGCGACTCGCGGTTTGGACTTCGGTAGAAATTCGACCACTTCCGGATTTCAGTGATCAAGTCCCGGAGATTTTCCTGCAAATGGCTCCGGATTTTGGACACGACTGCTGGGGCGGCACGAAGGTGCTCTGTTTACTGGTGCCTCATAGCGTCTCTCCGTCGAACCCTTTTGATGAAACCCATTAATGGATCCTCCTGTGCATCTATGTTCAGTCGATGCTGTACTATTTTGGCCTATATTTTCACACTTTTTATATTTCTGAATAGGCTCCCTCCAGTTTTGCGATTTCTAATTATTTCCAAGCGAGTTTATCTGACGTGTGTGTGATTATCATCCTGTTGTTTCTTTCTGCCTGATAAAGTGATCTCATTTTACGTGCCGAACAAAGTAAACAAAACATCGCACGATGGGAAATAGTCTGCGTGGGTATCTGGAGGGGATTTTTGGGATTCTCTCATCCAAATCAATATCTCTATTCTGCAGGCGTCGGCCAATCCGAGACGAGCGTCGTTGACATGTGCGACATGATGTGCCTCCTGCTGTCACCGGCACACGGCGATGAGTTGCAGGTTCTAATTTTTGATAAAATAAAAATAAATAAATTTAATTTTCTTGACGACTAAAATTTAAAAAAAATTAACCTATTTTACATCGTATTCTTTTGGGAACTAACATAGTTTCAAACTTAAATTTGTTTTTTGAATCGTTATATTTCCAGGGAGTCAAGCGCGGCATCATGGAGATGTCCGATCTCCTCGTCGTGACGAAGGACGACGGCGACCTCAAGAACAAGGCCAAGGTTTCGAAACAGGGGATAAAAACCGGAAGGGAAATTGGGGGTTATGCAATGGTAGATACATTATTTTTTTAGAAAAAAAATATTTTTATTCAAAATATTCGTGTGATAATTTTTGAGTCAGAAATACTCTTATAAACTTTCAGATGGCCCAGGCCGAATACATCTCCGCCCTGAAGTTTATGCGTCCGCGTGCAACAGAGTGGAAACCGAGGGTATTATTGTCTAAACATTGGAGACAAATGTCAATCAGTTTTTTTTGAAGATGTTATCACAAAAATCAACATTTACATTCAATAAATTTTGTTAAATGGGGGAATAATTGGTGAAAATCCGAATAAATTCATTAAGGTCCTCCGTTCCTCGATCATGGACGCACCCTCCGTTTCCGCCGTCTGGGATGTGATGGAGGAGTACTGGAGGACGGTCGGCGATAGCGGGACACTCATCCGCCGGAGAGACACGCAGATGCAGAAGTGAGATCTGACGACCGGGGTTTAGGCGGCAGATTCGCCGGCTGTTTTGCAGATTGAAATTTTACGGATGGATTGTTTATTTGAAGGTGTATGTGGCGGCACGTGGAGGAGCAGCTAATGGCGCTGTTTTCGCGCCACCCCAAGCTGCGGGCGATGACCGGCGAGATGGAGAAGCGCGTACTCAAGGGGGATGTGGGTTCATTTTAATTTTTCCAAAAATATAAATCGAACTTCACGCTACCTTCGATGTAGGGTTCCGGAAAAATTCTCCAAACGGAGTAATTCATTTAGAGTGAAACAGCTCTCGGTTTCCTTGTCCGAAAAATAGCCATTTCGACCGGTTCGTTATCCGCGCTGATATTCATGCTGCAGTAACTAGTCCGTACTCGGTGTGCGTATCCGGAGTATTTTATATCCGTAGATTCTTGTTCCAGAATACACGCATTCCGCTCTCTTCGCTAAGCGTAGTGGTGAATATAGTTCTATCCCTTTACCCGGGTGATAAGAGCCTCCTTAGAGATGAGTCATTGTGAGGTAAACACGTGGACGTTTATGCGGTTTAGGAGGGTAGGATCGGGGATGGTGAGAATAGGGAGGGGTAGTCGACCAGCACGTCTCAACGTGTTTTGACGAAGCTAGAGGGGTCAGACGGTGAGAGCAGTAAACAACTGAGTGCACTAGTGGATTCCAGCTGTCTTTTGGGCGCCCGAGAAACAAGAGCGAACGTGTTGCATGCTGGGGCTAGAGTGAAGAGAGGGCAAGAGATCCAGGGAGTCAAATAAGAACCCCTCATCCATCCTTTTGCAGATCACTCCCGGCCAGGCGGCAGACGGCCTCGTACGCACCTTTTTCGGCATCAAATCGGGCGAGGAGAAATAGCGTGGTGTAGTAAACGTCGCATTGTTATTGATTACCGTAATTATCAAACGGCGACATTTGATAAACCAAGCTGAATCCTCTCGACTCTTTTATAGGCAGAGACTAGTCGTAGGCCGCTTCTAGCCACGCGTTGTTGCTATGCACTGACTTCTTTGTCTTCAGTCCACTTTCACATGCACCCAGGTCTGCTATATTAGCTGAACATTTCCGACTCTTTGGACCGAGTAAGCCATTCGTGTTTTAATGAATGCCTCTCAAGGATCCGAGAATCGAAATTCCTTTCGATATTGTTTACTTGTACCGCCATCTTGTCGTCTTGAATTATGCCATACGATTTTAGCACGTTTTCCGGTGCTCCACTTGCTCATAGGAGCAATAATAGTTTGTTACATAATAATGTAGATAGTGTAGTTATGTCTTGCTGAATAAATATTTATTTCCTGATAATTTTCATACGCATTCTTGTCCAAGAATCGAGGCGCTCGCTCCGCCCGTGTGTTTTCATCAACCTGAACTTGGGGAGTTATTCGGAACTTTCCGGCTCTCCAAAATTTTGTGACCACGCGGCGTCGTTTAAGTTTCAATTTCTTGAAGAAGTGACTTATATAATTTATTTAATTCTCCAGGCCCAGGAGCGATTTTAAGATTCCTGTCCAGCCGGCTCGTCACTACCATCTCGCGGGCCATGGCTTCAAATCGCTTCGCCGTCGACTACGCCAAGCGCGTCGCGGGTTGCAAGAAGTGCAAGCAACAGCTGGCCAAGGGGGTTCGATCACTTTTTTTTTAATTTTATCGATTTTCGGAGTCGCTAATATTTTAAATCAGTTTTTTTTTATTTCACAGGAAATGCGCCTTGCCAAGATCTCGCCGAATCCGTTTGTACAAAATCCCGATGGAGGCCCACCGCCCGACATGAAGCAGTATTTTCATCCGAAGTGAGTCAGTAATTATTGACGCTCCTACGGTGTGTTTGAAGGTGCCTCTTCGAGACGTTTTCCAAGGCTCGCGCCACAACCAAGATCATCGACGAAGTAGCGGATATTGAAGGTGGGTAGATTGCCAAGATTCTAACGCGTCTCCTGATTCGCAGGTTACGGCGACCTGGAGAAGGACGACAAGACGGAGATCGTCAAACTGATCGACGAACTCGAGGAGCAGCGGTCGGGGAAGGGAGGAGCTAAGACGCCGAAAAAGGTGGGAGAAATGTAGTGTTATTATTGAAATTTTCCGTGTACTCATAGCTTCGGTCTGTACTTACCTGTAGTAGATAGAGACATTATTGATCGTTCCACATGAGAAAATCTGCGGTGTAATTTATATTTTTTCAGACACCCGCCCGACCGTCGACAGTAAGTACGCCATCCAGCTCCAAGAAGAAGCCAGAGAAAGAAGATGATGGCGATCGAACAAAGGTACTGTGAGTTTAATTGGGACAAACTTGGTTCACGAAGTCAGACTCGTAACCTCCAGGTCACGCCTACCAAGAAGAAGGAGGAGAACGGATCGACTTCCAAGGCGGCACCCAGGCCCCCCGGGAAGGAAGACAGCAAACACAACCAATTCCTTCGCGTGAGTTCGATGGGTCAGATTTCGTTCGATGGGTCGGATTTAGTTCGATTGGTCGTATTCAGTGCGATGGGTCAGAATGTAAGTTCCATTCCAGTTCTGCAAGCTCTGTGAGACGATTGCTGCCGTCAGCAAGTACACGGACAAGAGCGCCGCCGTCAAAATGTACATCAGCAAGGGTGAGAACGGGGTCTCGACGCGAATCTTTGGGATACTGTAGATATAAAACATGTTATTTTGCAGATGGTTACGATGGCGACATGCTGACGCTGTTCAAGCTCCTTCTCCCTTCGATCGATCAGCGCGTCTACAACCTGAAGGAGAAGCAACTAATCAAGCTCTTTGCCGGGGTTCGGGACTCTCGCCACGAATTCCAGGACTACGGTATTTCTGTAGATTTGGGACCTCAACGCGGACGAGCTCACTGAACACTACAACGAATCCGGCGACGTCTCCATGACGCTCAAGGTTGCCTTTGAGAAGAACGGCATCGCCACAGTGACCAAGAGCGACTGGAGCATAATGAAGGTAGTTAGGGCAGATCCTGGTCCGGAGGGGCAGATTCTTGTCAAGGTCAATATTGTGGCACGACCGGTACCGGTAATGTTTAAGACAAGAATTTTCTAGACCTCAAATACCCCTGGAACAGCCCATTTCAGAATCGGCTCAAAATGTGTGTGTTGGTTCCTTTGGGGGTCCAAAGTACGAAAATGGGCAAAAAAAATTTCGGAAAAATTTTCCCTTCGAGACTCTATTCGAATTTCCGTTGGTCATAACTTTGTACAGCGGCGGTTTTGAACGGAACAAAGTATACCTGCGTGCTCGGGAGCATGAGGCGCACGTTTTTATGTCCTGTTCACTTTTTCGCGAAAACGCCATAACCGATTTCTAGAACATTCGAAATTTCAGTGATTTTTTAAAAATCCGCGCTATCAATTGAGGCACCCAGACTTTATCTTATTATCAAGAAGGGTCCATGGGGCAGTCAGCGCACGTGATTTGAAAAAATTAAACGGGC
>JACMIG010002381.1:0-15489 GCA_014805385.1 Levipalatum texanum | reverse complement strand
GTCGAACGTAGACTGTGAATGCTTTAGAGAGTATGGATAGGTCTTTGTTGCGAAAGCATTTTAGAAAAACGTTCATCATTGATCTTGCCCTTTTTGCAACAAGAAGAACGTGTTGATAAACAATTAAAATTGTCTAACAACTCACATGTTATCCTTCGGATTCGTATTATATCCATGGAAAGCTGAATTGAATAGCCAGTTGGTAGTATAGCGAGATAAAGTTATGACGGTTTGGAACTAGGGTACTATACAGTTACAGGCTGACAGCTGATCGAGTTCCCATGCCACCAGTAGTCATCGGCTGGCAGAACTGGCACAGCTCCATCACGGACGAGGAAAGAATGCACAAAGTAAGATTTATTTGTTTTCCATTATGGGACCTTCAGATCAAGTGTCCGAACAACCACATATATTAAATAAAATAAAAACAAATTTGCACTCGTTACGCAAATAATATCTGTGTTCTAGATCCGGCTCTTCCTCTCCTCCCGCTTGCTCTACATTCGCCCGAACTCGCAGGAGGTTTTCATCCGAGGACGGAGATCCGTTGAATCAGCCTTCGAAGAAGAGTTCTTCAACTTCGGATGGAGCCAAAGCAAGGTTAATGCCCACACAAAGCGGAGAATTCATAGCTCTATGGAGCTCGAATTTTCATTGTATATTGCTATTAACACAAATGCTCACAGTATGATCCATAAAAAATAATGTGCATCCACTTTCAGTTAGAGTATCTGGTGCAGACTGCGCGAGCGAGGAATGATGAAGCACCTCAACGGCAACCATTGGCTAGAGAGATGTGGAAGGTAACATTGCTTCCACGCATAAAAGGAAACATTTTCGGAAATTTACTTTATTCAATGCAAAAACCAGCTCGTTGGTTCGTTAAAGAAGGAATAGGAGCAAGACTCCGGTCCGTAAAACAAAAAGGGTGATGGAGAGTGCACTTCACGATAATGGAATTGCAGACATTCACCCTGGAACAACGCGCGTTTGTGGCACTGTGGAAGGAGCTCACGCCTCAGCAGCAGGAGAAGGCAGCACGTTCCGTCGATCTCCTTTCCAATCCCTGCCAGTCCCTGATGAGATCCCTCGCGTCGTAACTGTATTGTCGTGTTTATTCGTGTCCAAATAGCGAGCGAAGATTGACTTGAAGAATAAATATTTTTCCAACGACTCAAAACTCGGACACAACTATGTCATCGATATTGCGCGGGTCAGGTTGAATTCTTCGCGAAGTCCTGCAATGCAATGGGAATATCGCGCCCTCGCCGCGTACACTTCGTGAGTTATTTCGAAGATGGGTGCAATAGGTTGTCCTCGTTCGGATGCCATTTCGATCCGGCCCTCATTATGATTTAAGTCACCAAGCCGTTTATTGCAGTTCCAGTCATTCATCTGTCCGAATTCATATACGCAAAGTCTATTCTGTATTCTCCAGATCTTTTCATTATGTTCCCCGTGCTCGACGACGATGGATCCTTCTACTTTGCCCCCACGTTCCCCGTCATCTCGCCGCTGGTCTACAGGTCAGCTAACATGAAATCAAAACGTATTCAGACTATCTAAAATGATGCCTCACTATTCGTTAATTTTAGCGTTATGTTTTACCTGTGAAATTATATTCGTCCCCGATATTCATATTGCAGGCTGACCGCTGGCCGCGTTCTGATGAAACCAGTTGTTCTGGGACGAGTGATAAGTCACGACGACATCACGGACGAGGAGAGGATGCACAAAGTGAGACTTCCATCGGATTCCTTTGAAACGCTGTCGATCTTTAAAATAGCATGGGTTCTAGATCCGCCTCTACCTCTCCTCCCGCATGCTCTGGATTCGCCCGGACTCGTCGGAGGTTTTCATCGTTGGGTACGGACCTCTTGAGGTTGCCTTCGATCGCGAATTCATGAACTACAATTGGAGTCGCAGTAAGGTAAAGCTCTTTTCAAAGTACAGTGCATACAGTACTTGTAGTTCGCTGACCAAACTAATACCCATGACAATGCTGCGCACTTTCAGGCGCAATATCTGCAATATGCTGAGAAAATTAGGGAGGTGGGAACTCCTCGGCCTGAGCCAATGACTACTGAGCAGTGGAAGGTATGTTTCGCTACCTGCACTTTCTGCTATTCAACTGAACGGCAAGCGATGTATCGGTTGATATTGATAATCAACATGTCTTTCTCCGACTAGATTTCATGAAGGCAAGGATCTGGACATAAAAAATCAGATCTTCCTCAATGCGGAGTGATTTGGGCACCGAGATATATATTGCAACGGTATCGTGGGAAAATGTAGGTATCGATCAACCGCCTTTTAAGAACGAGTTTTTGAGCTTTTAAGAACGAGTTCCTCAATGCATCAAATAAATCAGTAAACAATATTCGTGGGATTGTTCCTTTAAAATTGTCTTATTGCACGTCACGAACCTTTTCAGTCACAAAAACTGACGTTGAAATGGTTGAAGATCAGTAGCTGCTTTTTCCCATTGTAGCGTGGGAATGCGCCGCGTCTTAGTGCACCCTAATACAATGAATTGCAGGCATTCACCCTCGAGCAACGCGCCTTCATTGCTCTGTGGAAGCAGCTGACGCCGCAGCAGCAGGAGAAGGCGGCCCTCTCCCCCGATCTCCTCTCCAATCCTTGTCCATCACTGCTTAGGTCCCTATCATAATAATTATAATTTCCTCGAATTCTCGTTGAATGCGCGTGGTGTTGTGTAATGAAGCAGTTTTCGAACATTCAAATAATCAAGTATTTTTCCTGGATAACTTATACGGCGTTGCTCGAATGTACCCAAGTCAAGAACAAAACTATTATTGTGTCCCACCACAGAACTTCTAAAAGACTTGTTTCCGTTAGCAGACAGTTTTGTGTGTATCGTTGATGAGAAGTGGAATCAGAGGCTGAAATTTTGCATGCCACCTTTTCACGGATTCCAACCGAGGAGTATAAGAAAAATCATCCACAGATTCCTTCCTAGAGCTGAGATAGTTAGGTCATCGCCATCTTCCCATATATGATATCACGGTCATCGCCATGGTTCGAAGTCCGTGACGCCGCTATTGGAACTCTTTGGAGGAGACAATTTTGGGCCAGTCTGGCACAATTAACAAAAACGAAGAAATTTGACCTAAGATGGATCTAACAAATATTAAAATTGGTCCACACAGTTTTGGAGGACGGCTCCACGTCCGTGCAATAGAACAAGTATTAGATTAAAGCGCGGAGACATTTGTGATTTGATGGACAAAGTCCTCCCCTCCTCTCTGCCCCCCATTTCGCCACTCCTTTGTACCCGCTCTTCCTTCTTTTACTGCAAAACCCTCCTTCTGTTGTCTTTCACTTGACATGGATAACTAATTAGTTTCAAGGCGCACTTATGTTCGAGGATCAAAATTGAAAGATTTGACTATTGTTATTACATTTCGGTCAATTAGCGATACAATCATACTGATTCTTATCGCGCCTCGAATTCCATATAATATCGCGGCGAATGCAAGCGTGTTTACTCACCAATTTCAATGCGGTCCTCTTGAATAATTTCAGCCGCCCTACACGCGGCGCTATGTATCAACTGAAGGAATCGTTAGATTATTTGAAGTTCCGAGGAGAATAAAGACCAAGAGCCAATCGATTCTTCGGCAAAGGTAAAACAATGGCCATTCTTCGCAGATGATCTCATAATCTTGAGAGATCGAAAAAACTGATCGACATAGCAGGAAATAACAAATATTCAGCAGCATCATGGGGCTTTGCAGATCCGCCTCTACCTCTCGTCCCGCATCCTCTAATCGCTCCCAAATCTCCGGATGTCGTCATTCGCGGTCGGGGATACATCGACTTGGCCTTCATGGATGAGAGCTGCATCTTATTGTTAGAGAGGTGCAGCTATTTGGTGAGAGGGATGGGAGGGAGGAGGAAATGGGGGATAGGTCACCAAACCATCACTTCTTGTCACAATTTCAGTGACAGTATCGCTATCGGATGGAGCAAGCGCTGAGAACTGGAGTCATTCGAACTCGGCCTATCACTTCAGAACAGTTGAATGTATGGCTTATCTGCACTTTTTTTATATATTACGAGCGCCATGCTTCTCTCTGTCACCGAAGAGTTTCACAACAATTTGGAACATTGCACACAC
The DNA here is from genome assembly GCA_014805385.1 of Levipalatum texanum. Taxonomy (NCBI): domain Eukaryota; kingdom Metazoa; phylum Nematoda; class Chromadorea; order Rhabditida; family Diplogasteridae; genus Levipalatum; species Levipalatum texanum. Next base: position 11,348 of record JACMIG010002381.1, on the reverse strand, counting down.
CGATTGACATCCTTGCAGTCGCTGACTCTGGAGGAGCGTTCCTTCCTTGTGTTGTGGGAGGAACTATCGCTCGAGCAGCAGGAGAAGGCAGAGCACTTTCCCCTCGCCAGTCCCTTTTTGAGACCTCTATTATTTTTTCCGTTAAAATCGTACAAATCAACTTCAGTGAATTTCCGGACATAATTCCACATCGTAATCGATAAATTTGTGTTCAAGCTGAAGTTTGCCGTGCGAATGCAGCGCAAACCCGCGAAACCCTACGGGAATGTCCTCATGTGTGATTTTTCGTGAATTTTAGTGAGGCTGAAGCGCGAACGGATTCAATGATTGTTTCAGAGAATTTTAGCATCCCTTTTGTGTTATGTTTCCCAACTGCTAGCAAAATCTCCTCTTGATCTACCGCTTCGAGCGCTATTTCACTATCAATTTGCTCTAAAAACGTGGAACGGTCGATCAAGACCTGAATCGTCTGCCATTATTTATGCCTATTGATCCGCCGCTCACACAGGGCACTTGTCTCGTCGCTTTGCCTTCCTTATCGAGACGGAAAGAAGCATTTTCAGATGCTCCCCTCGATCTTCCCAACCCTCCACGAGAACGGTTATCTCAACTTCGATCCCACCTTCCCCGTCATCTCGCCCCTCGTCTACAGGTAGATCAAAGCACTAACTATTTTACTATCGATTTTATCTTCATATACTGCGGAAATAATACAGAAAAAATAATGCAATCCGCCGTTCTTGATGTAATTTCAAGGAATTTTCTGCCAAAAATGTATAATTCTTTCAAATGTGGCAGTATGTGTGTAGGTTTTCAAGTTGTAAAGGTTCACACTGCGTTGGAACGCTTTATTTTATAATAGACTTGTTTACTTGAGGAGGCATTATTACAGACCTTGGATAATCGATTTTTACAGGGTGACAAAGGACCTCCCCATCCTGCGGCCATCGAAGCCTCAGCCATGGCAGACCGCTGTCACGGACGCCGAGCGGATGCACAATGTGAGATTTAAAATCCAGTTCAAATCCGATGCGAAGAAGATGCTAGCCATGGCACACATTGGAAGTCAAATCACCTCAATTTTAAATAATTGACACTTTTCGGCCAGTGATACAGTGAGTGCATTTAGCAAAATGACGAAATATCGTTTCCTCAGTTCCAATTTTTCCGTCGATAATAATAATTCATTGAAATCTCCAGATCCGCCTCTTCCTCTCCTCCCGCGAACTCTACATCTACCCTGACTGGCCGGTCCTCATCAGCGGCATGGGACCCGTCCAACGCGCCTTCGAGGACGAACTCTACGACTTCGACCGCGCCGAGGACGAGGTCAGCTTTTTTCACTGGCGATGGGATAGTAGTACTGTATTTATTTGTGCGGAAGACACTCACTATTCTCGGGAGTCAAAATATTTGCAAAAAGTGCACTCTCGAAAGCAGCGCTGAATACGCGGAAGCTTGGGAAAAATGCAGATTTTGATCTAACATGTTTGTGTGTGTGTGCGTCTAACTTGGGTCTGAAACGGCGCCCTATGCAAAATCAAAAACCATCCAAGCCAAACTGTCTCATGGTACCGTGGAAAAGAGCCGGATTTTGGAGTCCGACAATATACATATAAGTGAATAAATCCTTTCAGGAGGACTATCGGGAGCGTTCGTATTTTTCGAGGATCGGCGGAGCCCCCTATCGGGTGCATGCGCTGACTGCGGAACAGTGGAAGGTTAGCCATTTTATGCTTTTTTTAGATCCACCTACCTGATGGATAGCGCGCAGTTTTTCACTTTTATCCTCGTTCTTGCATAAAAGCGATATAAAAATAAGCCGGAGCCTTTTCCGGGGCGAGGGACATAACGATGCCTATAATTTTTCCCTCTGAAATACAAGTAATTTCTCAAAAACACCGTTTTCTCCTCATCGTTTTTCCCTCGTCGATAAATGAATATCATGTCACTGCAGTCTGTGACACTGGAGCAGCAGGCGTTCGTCAGTCTATGGAAGGGTCTCTCCCTCGATCAACAGGAGAAGGCAGCGCCCTTCATCGACCTCTCCAATCCCGCCCTCTCCCTCACCAGGGCCCTTGAATTACAATTATCGTATCCTAGCACTTCCACCTAACATTAAAAGTTAACAGCAACCCCGCTCTTCTATACAATTGTCATAATTATTGTAACAACGTTTATACGGCGCTGGCTTTGTATAGAACAATTTAACGCTAAAATAATCCAATTTCGTTGTTCGCATTTATTCCATAATCCGCAAGAATCAATAATCGTGGTGAATTCAAATCTCTGCGGGCAAGTCCATGGCGAAGCAAAATAACCTCTCATTTCGGCGCGATGTTCCTCACTCTAATTCGTGAGACTACTCGTGGATTGGTGCAAGGCGAAGAGATGTCCCAGTACGAGAAGTATTCACATCGTGTGCAATTGAAGTTTCATTAACAACGTTCTTTCTCTGTTTCAATTACCACAATCTGAAATATGTACGTCTTACTTATTTTCCAGTTTATTTTGCGATTGTGGAGGTTTAGAGTCACCACCATACGAAGATGTTCCCGGAGGTTGATCAGGATGGCGTCATCCACTTTTTCCCAACCTTTCCAGTTATATCACCGCAGGTCTACAGGTATGGCGCTGAGATCAACAGAGCTTTTATAATGCACGATGCCATGCTCAAATGACCATAAATATCCCGAATGATTTACCGAATTTAAATTTTTATTTTATCAATTCGAACCACAGAATTTGTAAATCTTTCCGCGCGCACACACGTAATTAGCGGTTCCAACCTTCGAACTTATTAGACAAATTGGAACGCATCGAGTTCGCCTGGGCACGCATCTATAAACCGTGCCCAAGTGAACTCGATGCACTCCAACGTTTTGTTCACAGGTAGGAACCGCTAACGACCGTGTGCGCGCGGAACGATTTACAAGTTCTGTTTTTCGAACCAATAGTTTGGCTGTCCAGTCCAATATACTATAGGATGACCTCGGCCTTGACGCCCGCGCAGCCATCGGAGACACACCCGTGGCAGACAACAATCGCGACCGATCAGAGGATGCATTTTGTGAGATTTTACTATATTTTACGATTTCTTTTATCAGTTTTACAATATTTATTAGATTTAGCTAGTTAACAGTTAGAGAAAATGTAGCCTATGGAGTGGTTGTGGCCGAGTGCTGCATGTGGACGTGTGGAAAAAGAGAGAGAGGGGGCATTGAAGAATACAGATGGATTTAACGATTAAGATATTTGGGATAGTGGACTAAGAGCAGGTGCTTCCAGATCCGTCTCCTTACCTCCTCCTTCCACCTCGTCATCGAACCGGGTCAACTGAAAGTTTACGTCCATGTCCCGCAACTTTCCGTCGTGGACGTTGTTGCCGCCGAACTCAACAGATTCGCGCACAGCCGGGATGAGGTGGGTGAACAACATGCAACAAATGAAGCGAAAGTAATGAACTTTGTGTTTCGAAATGCGGTGATGTACAAGCTGTTCCTTTCAGTTTCCGCTTCCACGTTTGACACGCTCCCTGAGACTAATCCCGAATTATCTGACGCCATTTCGAATTCTATGTCGATTCGTAGATTTCGATTACCTAGACAACTTTTGTAACAAACGTTTTTCATGATTTTGAGTAAGGTAAACATTGCCTAAAAGAAGCGTTTGCGTGCTCAAAAAGAGCACGCAAGGAAACGTGTCACGGGCGGAACATTTACGCACTTTTCTCTTATAGATTCAAATTAATATGTTATCTCATTTGCATATCAATTGGGGCACTTAAAAGGTTGTTTTTCGTAAATCTCGTCTCAACCTCTAGGCGTACTCGCAGGTTTTCCAAGCTCGGCATAATGGTTTCATCGACTCCTTGTAGTTGGAAGAGTATTGTGCAGCGCCAAAGAACTTCTAAATCGTGTTCCGCTTGTCGAAATTTCCGCCTCTCATATCTCAGCGCTAATAAGGAATCTGTGGCTGATTTCCTCCACACTTCGGTTGGAATCCACGAAAAAAGCCAAATTTCAGCCTCTGATTCCTTTTCTACACGAAGACACAAAAAGAGCTGTCTGCTAAACAGCACAAGTCTTTTACAAGTTCTATGGCACGGCACAATAACAGCTTCAACATCGCACAATAAAGGGATGTTCGGCTATCGCATCCCATTCCCAATAAAAAGTTCCTATCTAGAACTAGAATTATGATCTTTTTACACTATTGTATTCCAGGAAATGTACGTATAATTAAGACTCGTCTGTATATATTCAGAAGGAGTATCGTGAGCAAATGGAGTGGATGATCAAGGCAGCGCGAACACGGTCTTCGAATCAGTGGAAGGTAAGAAGGACCACGCTATTTGGACCACGAAAAGCAAAGGAGGTTCTGAAGACGATTCTTTTTGCGGCAAAAATACATCAGAGCATTCGCTAAGCGGCGCAGAACCGCGATATGGGACAGAAAAGTGTAGGGAATCGCTACAGTCCCCCTACAGTCCTACCTTCAGCTCCTGACCCTGAAGCAGCACGCGTTCGCAGCTGTTTGGAAGGCCCTGACACCGGAGCAGCAGGAGAAGGCTGCCCTCTCCATTGATCCCTTCTCCGATCCCTGCCAGTCCCTCATCAGAGCCCTTGAGTTATCATTGAGCAAGTAATGTACATTTTTAACGATGCAGGACATTTTCTTTCACCGATAATCTTGTTTATGATTCCGCGGCATTATTTGTCAATAAGGACAGTTCATTTTACTGTCTTGGAAATAAACCTTGTTAATAGTTACTCGGCGAAGTCGGCTTTGCTTGAGAACCTCGCGTCTCTCCGCGATGCTATGAGCTTGTCCCTGCACCAGCAAGACTACTCGCACTGTGCGAGAAGGGGGTCTGACCTTCGCCCCGAAAAGCAGCATCCGCTTTGCGTACAGCATCATTCACTTTTTCCTGTCTGCCCGATCAGAATTCACTGACTTCTGTCAGTTTTTTATTTTCCTATTTTCCTGTAATTGTTGAAGTCCAGTTTCACTTACGTAGATATTTCCTATGCACTTGGCGCTATCCCGAATTGCAGTCCCGCCAAATCGAGATGTTCGCGGAGGTTGACGGCAAAACCATCTTCTTTGCCCCCACTTTTCCCGTCATATCGCCAATGGTATACAGGTTAGGCGATGAGATCAAAGATCTAAAGTTAAATATATCCTTCAATTCTTCTACGGCCAAAATAGATAGTGAGTGATTCAATAGAGCTATGTTTAGTTCTTCATCAGTGTGATTACAGTTATGAAGAAATGCTTCCGACTCATTACAAAATACTGCAGGCTGACATCTGGCATCACTCCCGTGAAGTCATCTAAGAAACGTCCGTGGCACTCCAACGTTACTATCGAGCAGAGGATGCACATCGTGAGATTTTTATGTTTTCACGATTTATTACAATCCCAGATGTCCGCAGAAGCCTACGACTCAGAAAGATTGGAAATTTTTATAAACCGTTGTGGTTTCTTGCAATAGTAGTAGATTAGAGTTGCGAGAGAAAGGGAGTGTATTATAAAAAAACGTTATGCATAAGGTATTTATCGGTGGATCAAGGGCGCCCTTCCAGATCCGTCTCTTTCTTTCTTCCGTTCGCTTCGGCATCGTGCCGTGGTCGTCGAAAATTTACATCAACGGCTGGGCACACATCGAGAACGTATTTGCCTACGAACGATTCAGATTCCAGTGTAGCGTGGACGAGGTGGGTGAACAGCCGGAGAGATCAGTGTAACGAGAGCGAGGAAAACCTCATCTAGAATTCTGGTGGAACACGGCCTTTTCCTGTTACCTTTCGACCACCAGTCACGCGCCCGTGAGATAAGATTGTTATAAAACACATCTCCGAAAAAATGTATACTATAATACAAATAGAAGAATGATCTTGAACACGATTCTCGAAAACACATAATGCTATAATTATGACTCATCTTTACTTGCTCAGAAGGAGTATCGACTTGAGATGGATAGGATGTCGACGGCTGGAGTTTTCTACGCATGGCACCCGACTTCGGAGCCATGGCAGGTAATAAGGCTGCTTTCATGGTCTTCATGCTGCTATCAAATTCACTTTTCGTTTGTCCTGTGCGAAAAGGAATGTAACTGTGTGGCGAAGTGTTTGTATATTCGCCATTTCTGCAGAAGCCCTTGAGAACATGAGAAACATAGGAAAAGTCGAAGTCGATTCTTTTCTGACGCAAATATAACATAACAAAATATTCGCAACGCGGCATAAGTCAGGATGTGAGTTATAAAAAAACAATACCATCATTCAGCCTCTCACTCTGGAGCAGAGCGCGTTCGCTGCTGTGTGGAAGTCCCTGACACAGGAGCAGCAGGAGAAGGCTGCCCTCTCCGTTGATCCCCTCTCCAGTCCCTGCCAGTCTCTCATCAGAACTCTTGCGTTGTAATTGCGCTTGTTTCGTCGCAGTTAACATAGTGATTATGTTCGAAGTATTCCTGAACCTGACACTGTGTAGCAATAAAATAAAGCTGTTATATGGGGCGATATAATTCATTGCACGTCGGCAGTGTCAAGACCGTATATTTCTTGGAATTTAACTGTCGAAATTTTTGCACGAAACTTCGCGTTTCGCTGCGATACCTCGAAACAACCCGTGAAGAAGGACGATGCGCAACTTGTCCCAAGTGCAAAATCATTCGAATCGCTCTCTGACTTATTATCACTATCTGAATTGCCTCCTTCTTGTTGGAATATGGCCCATATTTAGAAGCGATTCGCGTCTATTCATATACATTCTCCTCAACCAGAGGGCAATTTCAGCTGGCCTCTACATATACCAACATGTTCCCGGAGATCGACCGATGCACCTTCCGTTTTCCGCCTACATTTCCCGTAATATCGCCTCTGGTCTACAGGTTAGCTGTTCAAATTCTGTTTCTACTTACTTTACGGAACAGATTTTCATCGGCAACAACATGTTGTAGGCTTACAAGTGGCGTCATCCTATCGCAACCATCGGAGAAGCAATCGTGGCACGATAAGATTACAAACGAGGAGAGGATAATTAATGCAAGATTTTTATCGTATTTGATTTATGGTAGATCTAAATTCCATAATTTGTGTATTTTGTTGATTCAATCTTCTAAAGCAATCTGCGAGTATTAATCGGAGTGCATTTGCCCAGATATCGACGTATGAGAATGTTGCATTTACATACGTCGACGTCTGGGCAAGTGCTCTCCCATTACGACTGACAACGTGCCAAGAACTTCCTCGCAGTCTTTTAAAACGAGGATTCTCTCGTCGTCTGGTTGGAAAGAGGCAATTGATAGAATTTTGCGCTTAGTCGTGAAGATGCGTTTGGAGTGAAGATGGGGGAAAACTTTGGATTCCCGATAATAGCCAATCGCTGTACTCCGATATTGGTTGGCTCCACAGAACTTGTAAATCGTTCCGCGCGCATACTGTCGTTAGCGGTTCCTTCCTGTGAACTAAAAAGATGGAGCACGTTCGCTTGGGCACGGTTTATAAAAGCGTGCCCAAGCGAACTCACAGTGTTCCAATTGTTCAGTTCGCAGGTAGGAACCGCTAACGACAGTATGCGCGCGGAACGATTTACAAGTGCTGTGGTGCCAACCAATAGCAATATCGTTCGTTCCAGATTCGCTTGGTTCTCTCTTCACGTTCCATTTACTACCGGTCATGGTCGCTGGAACTCTACGTCTACCTCTTCGGACCCCCCAGGAACGTATTCAGGGAGGAGCTCCATTGGCTTCAGAGTAGCGAGAATGAAGTGGGTGTGCGCGTTTAGAAACTATTAATATTCTTCCTGTTGCGGCACGCTACTCTTACATTCTCTGAAACTCAAAATTTAAAAAAATCCCATAAAATGAAAAATTGTTCAGCGCGGCCGAATGTAATCTATTTGGGGCCATTTAGAGTCGTGTTCGTATTTGTCTCACAATCACGAAGCCGCGGTACAGATTCCATAAATCTTTGAACGCTCAGGTGGAATATCGTAAGGAGATGGTGCTAGCGAGGAAATGTGGAGCTGTTCATGATAAGCCACTCAAGATGAAGCAGTGGAAGGTCTCTGTCTTTTCCTTACTCTTGGTGCCACGAACATCTTTTGCCAAACGCTCAGATTTTGTAGAATATGTATTTACGCGGCACTGATCCGGCTCATTAGAAAAGAATGCAAAGGGTTCATAACAGCGAATACTACAGGATCTGAAGCTGGAGCACCACGCCTTCGCAGCAGTGTGGAAGACGCTGACACCGGAGCAACAGGAGAAGGCAGCCCCCTCCATTAACATGCTTTCCAATCCCGGCCATTCTCTGCTCAGGGCTCTCGCAACATATTAATTTGCTGGTAACTTGGATTTGGGATGCGTTTAATACTTTGATAATTTCTTGACGTTAAAGCCTGAACTATTTGGTCGCTAAACGATTTCACATTTTTAATTTCTTCACAGCGACACTTGATCATTCAGTAGTCATTCTTGTATCCAAGAAACGGCAACGATTCGGGAATGGGCATTGGAAGCTCTGGGATTGGCGCCTCTTTCCTGCGTCCTTTTTGGGTCCTCGTTTCCGGCTCCGCGTCCTTCTTCTTCTTCTTCCTCATCTGAAGCAAAGTCATTTTGCAGGGGATGATTGATTACCTGGATACGAACACACAATAAGGTAGCCAGTGCAGAGATAACAATAGCTATTCCGCCGATGATCTTGATGGGTAGGCTGACCTGATGTCCATGATACTCTACGAATTGGAAAACGGCGAATTCAATTCCTGCGAAAAAATATATTATTCATGTTATTGTCCATACTTTCGTAGATCATTTGCCTGTTATCGTCATTTGAATCCAGATACAAACCATAAACTCACCATCATTAATTCCGTAATCGCGATCTTTGAAAAAATCATTTCCCCCACGATAGAGCTAGCATTGAACAAGCTATTATATTCGCTAACCACTCTATTAACCGTGGTTAGCCATGGACGCCGAAATACCTTCTCAGAATTTGCCTCCAATTCCTTCAGTCTTTTCTCAATTTGTAAGTTTGCTTCGACTGGCGTTTCCATTGAGTATTTCAAAATTAACTCAGCCGCATTGCAAAGGTGTGCTCTAAATTGCTGACTTTCAGTGATTCCAGGATTATGACGATCAACCTGCAGACGCAGATCCCGACATCATCCGTTGAATCCATCGCGAGACAGCCTTCATTGACCGAAGCGAACGAAGCGATGCAACCCTCCAATGTATAGAATCGCAAGTCCAGATGAGTATTTTTAGGCTATACCTTGTTGACAGTCTTTTTTTCCATGAAGTGTGAACTCCTCGAAGAAGCACGCGGCTCCAGTGCATGTCCGCCCATTGCTGCTGTGGCAGGTGACTGCATCTCTTTTCCGAAGGATCTTGATCTTCTTTTCCTTTACTCTTTTATTTCCTGGTTCAAGGCCGTAGCAAATGAATTCGGCAGTGTCGTGTTTCTGGAAAGAATATATCATAAAAAGGTTCTAACTTCTGACATAAACATGAAGAAAAGATACGCTTCCACCGTCATTGTCGAGTCTGAATACGTCTCCGCTCGAATTTGTTCCAGCGCGAACCCTCAAAATATCTTTAGACGATGTACATTGATTGGGTTGGCTTATTATGACTGTTCCAAAAACGTCTACATTCTCGTTCTGCCCGAACTGTTCTCTCTCTATTGAAAATAGAGTTCCTCTTATCATTTGACCTCTGAATAAAGTTTCGCATCTATATAGGTGCGAAGTGAAGAGAGTTTTGGAACTGCCATAATACAAGGAATCGGCAACCTCAAACGATCGAGTCACGAAAAAGGCGAGTACGCCAACCTAGGAATTGGGACAGGTTATCCGAAAAACAACTTATTAGCTGCCCAAATTCATATGCAAATGCGATAATCTGAATCTACTATCGACCCTTCTTCAAGCTTTCTCTCTTTGCTCATTTCATCTGACGCATTTGTGGACTCATTGTACCCGTCGTGTTCAGTCCACTCGTTTTCAGTTTCAGTCGTTTCTATTATGAAAGTGTATAAATCCATCCGAAAAAAAGTGAGCAAGAGAAAAATCTTTAAGAGGGGTCGAACCCTAGCTGACCCGCCTGATATCCTCACGTCCACAACGCGGCGTGTCCGAGTACGGTGCAGGCCACCTGGATGCCTTCTTCAGAGCCGATTTCGTATGGTCCCTCAGGCTCTAGATCGATTCGAGGTCTGACTTCCGGTACTGTTCAATGCGATGTGATCGGAATTTGAGGAAGGACTCTTGCTTTGATATTTCTCCGTGCCTCCACAATCACACAAGACGCCGGTTGCATTAAACGAACCGCATGTGCAACCCTTCCGGTCATTTGGGCACTTCGTGTAGTTTCCTGAGAAGCATCATCTTCACAGTTCCTTCTTACCGTGCATGATCAAGTGGACATAGGATTCCATTAATCCGTAATCATTCTCGGCTGTGCACATGTGCTGGCTGGTTTGGTAGTTCTGCAATAATGGACTATTGCGGAGGTGCCAAAGCTGATCCTTTTGCGTTCCGTTTGCACCTGCTCCTTCTCCACAGTTCTCTCGTTTCTCTAACCTGTCTGGGCGGTTAGAGAAACGAGAGAACAGTGGAGAGAGGGCAGGTGCAAACGGAACGCAAAGGAACAGCTTTGGCGCTTTGGCATCAGCACAATACGAGCACACTCTTCCAATTCCCTTTCAAGAAGACCCAATATATTAACAAATTTAAACCACCAGCTGGCGGCTCCAACATGTTTACGGTAATCCAATCATTACCTTAATCGTTAGTATTAGCTTGCGCTCGTAAGGGATAATTGTATGTTCATATTCCTCGTTTAGTGACGCTCCGAGCGTTTTAATCTGCAAATTCCGCGCTTTTCAAAGATAAAATAGGTGTAAATACTCACTGTGCGCATGTCGATGGTAGGAAGCGGATAACCGACAGCGGTGCATGAAATAGTAATATTTCCACCGCGCTCAACAACGGGATTCGGAGGATCGAATAATATTTCGGGAAGACCGATTCGCACTGAAATTTGGAGCACCGAGGCGATATAAATCAGTTCACCTCACTTGCACAAACATCTCCTGCGCAGGTACAGTTCGCAAATTTGTCGTCCCATTCATCACATTCGCAGTCTTTTGCATGGCGACATAACGCCATTGGAGGATCTGTTAAGACACGAATCGGCGAGCGTTTGAACAGCCGCGGAACAGCCCATCTCAGAATCGGCTCAAAATTTGTGTGTTGGTTCCTTTGGGGGTCCAAAGTACGAAAAGGGGTTAAAAAAATTTCGGAAAAATTTCCCTTCGAGACCCAATTCGAAATTC